>DWKL01001211.1:0-15244 GCA_018249415.1 Phareas burnsi | reverse complement strand
TAAATTTTAAAAAAGGTAGCTTTCAGTTTTTTATATATATTTTTTGTTATCTAATATTGAAACATTTTTAAATTAACTTATTATTGCCGGATGTAAGACCGAAACAGATAACGTAGAATGCTAATTGAATAAACTCACTCACAGCCTGCAATGCGACAGGGCCCATTCGTTCTGAATTGAATAAAGTGACAAACGGACGGACATGCATTTACTCGGGGTTTAGTGGCCACTATAAGTGGGGCCATCATTGGGCACAAATAATATAACTTACTTATACATTGTGTGTTGAGATGTGTTTAAAAATAGCTGTCTACCAATCCAGACTTGGCCAGCGTGGTGGACTATGGCATAACCTTCTCATTTTAAGGGATGAGCGGTGGGACACGTTATTGTCCCACTGCTCATCTTTGTCAATGATACCCGCCACGTTGTCCGCATTAATTTTAAGACACTACATAACAATCTTACGTGCATATGATCTCTTCAATCTTCCTATTAATAATATATTACGGGTAATCCGCAATCCTTATTGGCGTGATTATATAAAAATATAACAGATTATAAACGTTACCAATATTATAAATCAGAACGGAACTCGTGTTGTTTAGCACATGTTTTTTGTTCATCTTCAAGATATAAGTTACCTCCATTACGATTTTCGTTAAAATCGGTTCAGCGGTTTAGGTCAGATTAGGTTAAGTTAGGTTTTCCTTCAGGATATAAGATATCTCCATTCCGAATTTCATCGGAATTGGTTCAGCGGTATAGGCAACAAATAGACTTCCGTATTTATAATCAGCTTGGATAAAAGCCACGCGTGTCGTCATTACTCCTGAGGGCTGATACAGTCTCCTCGCTTGTAAATAATTATCAACCACACCTTGTCGAAACATAAGAATTGCTCTTCGGTGTATTGTGAGGGCGGCAGTGGTACCTCCCCTTGCGGTAATTCTACCACTTATTAACTTCGGAGACGTTACGCTACACCTATCTGAAGGAGGTTATAAGGGAAAGTACGAGGCGTTCCAACTTAGTCCTTAGGGGTAGCGACATGTTTGTGGTCGAGACCAGGCAGTATTTCAATCCTATATGTTACAGATATTCATTAGATAGACAGAATGCTCGTTACTACTGGTATGGTATACCAAAGGTGTTCTGATGCTATTCCCCATAGTAGAGAAGTCTGTTCCCGGAAACTTTAGCGTAAATTAAGAATTATGAGATCGATGAGACGCCATGCACCGAAAAGTAATCTAAACAACTCATGTTAAGTAAACACAGAAAATCATAAAAGTACCAGCCGCCCTCGTCCATTACTTACATATTCACGAAACGCAATTTAATTCATTGCATAACAACAATCGGCAGGAATAATCGGCGGCTGGCAACACTGTCAGCCGCGTTCGCATTGCGTTTGTATGGTAACACCGTGTCGGTAGGGTTGGCGACGTCCACGATGTTTATTTAATACATTATTTTACAAAACGCGAACGCTTTTGCTTGCTTTAGGATTCCGTACCTCAAAAGAAAAAAGGAACCTTTATAGGATCATTGCGTTGTCTGTTTGTTTGATTGTCAAGACCCTTTTTATCAAGAACGGGTGGAGGCATTAAGTTGAATTTAATATCAGATACTCCGGCCTGCAATCCCTTGAAGCTGTGAAAAAATCAAGCTTCTAAGTCAACGCAATCAAAAGATACGACCGTTTATGCCGCATATTTTGACACTCGCAAGGGAACCGAACCCTGGACGGTATTTCTCCTTGACCTACAATCATGAAATTTGGCAAGACTGGATAATGTCTTATAGTACAAGTAAAAATAAAATGTGGAAACATAAATTTACAATTATAGTGCGCGAGTCCGACTCGCACCTAGCCTTTTTTTAATGTGATAATAATAGCAAACGTGCAGATTACCTGATGTTAAGTAGTCACTGCAGCCCATGAACACCCACGTATAACTTCAAATAGGTCTGAAGTTCTATCTGAGGCCGTATATAGAGGCGTGTATGAGGCGTTACTGCTCCCGAGGACTAAGATTGTCGCCTCTCTGTAAGTGTACCTCAAAACCACATCTCTCTAAAGGAAACTCAAGAATTCCTTTACGTTGGATTGATGCTGCGGTCATATCTCCCCAGACGAACTGTAGTTCTACCACCTACTGAACCATCTGTCCATCAACCCATTACTTCCACTGCGGGACACGAGTTTCCTTTCAGAATGAGAAGTAGGTCCACCACGCTCCGCTCGTAGACTTCACACACCATTGAGAACTTTATAGACTCTTAGACGCAAAGGTTTCCTCGCGACGTTTTCCATCATCGTTACAGCAAATGCCAATTAATTTCTAGTATGCATATAAAATTGAAAAATGAAGTGCGTGCGAGATACGAATCCTGGACCCTCAATGTGAGAGGCCGGAATCTTAACCACTAAGCTATGACTGTTTACAATGATAAGTAAAACTTATAAAATAATATAAAGCTTATAATAATAATATAAATCACAAATATACACTTAAATTATATTTACATGTATAGATTTATCGCGCAACAGTCTGTGCAAACCCTACACCCAGAATAACAGATTTCTGCGCCCCAAATTGTGCACGATTTTCCCTTTGAAGGGAAATATTTCCACGGTTAATTCGACGAAGCATTTAAAATTCACACGCGATTCGTATTGCTCAAATTTACTATCGAAATACATTGTGGATTTAATAGGTAAATAATGTGCTCACATTTGCTTTTGGGGCTTAATTTTTGAAATAAAACATTATTACAACATATGATGTTATATTTATTGTTCTCTGTTGAGCGCGCCTATTGGGCGGGATTATTGATGAGCGAATAGTTGGGGTGTGTCAGGCAGACTTCGCTCTTACCATTAGATAGCAACAGGGACGAAGTAACAAAATGGAGTTCTAATAACTTCATACGAAGAATCAAATTTTACTCCTCATTCCTCCCACTGCATTGATTAGATCGGATAAGGAACCGCTTAGTGGCCTGGCGTCTCACTTCCGCAGTTGGCTCTATCCCGGCGGCACGCCCGCTATCTATGCCTTATGGCAGCAGTGGTAAAGGGTGCTGTGTTCTGAATTGAAGAATGTGGTTATGGCGCTCCACACACACACACACGTTGTTGATGTTAACCACATCCTTACTCACGTACCCTCACTCGACGCTTTCCATTTTAGTACTCAGGAGTAGCTGCAGCTGACTTCAGGTAAAATTATTTTCAATTTGGTGTTGATTACAGATGTCCATTGGCGGCAGTCAGCGCCTCCTATGCATTCTAGTTTGTTATTTTCATGTTGTGAAAATATCCCACAGGGACATTACAACATAAAAATAGACTATTTATTGAGGAAAGTTTTAGGTTATGTAACATCACACTATAATTCTTAGGATCGGAGCAATTAGTATGCAAAGTTTAGGCAAAGTTAGGCAAAAAAATATCCGAAATGAGACCGAACACGCGGACGCGGCGGGCGGTGCGGCCAGCGGTTCTTATTCACGTGGACGGAGTTGTGGGCATCAGTTAGTTTAACATATTAAATTATCATGTAAATTCTATAGAGAGTTGCAGAGTTCCACGCCATCTGTTTGTAATACGATAACGAGCTAGTTAGAACAATGCGCGACCGACCTACATTCGCCTTTCTTCTGTATTTGTAAAGCCATCGCTGTGTACACCATACTTATGGACATTAGTCCAACTGTACCAGATAATTAAATAAAATTTAAAAAAAAGAATCATCATAAAGATCCGCATGCCGCAGCGGTAATAATACCGGGCTGAAATGCATAGGGTTCTGGATTCGATTCCGGCCAGGACATCCTGTGTCGTGGGTGCCATGCCATGTTTGTTTGTTTTTGTTGGTTGTACCGCTCTAAACGAAGCCCGCCTTGTACTTGAAGTTTCATAACTGATCGATACAACTAGAACTGTTGCAACACAATCAAATGATTTCCAATTAAGCACAGAACTTTATTATTCTAAAATATTTACAGGTCCGCAGAAACATCTCAACAGCATGTTTCAGTGGACTTTAACAACGCCATCTCTTTAATAAATAAAGAAACAATTGAATTAAACGATATATACGTAACGCCATCTAGTGACACTCTTGCTACGCCTCTGACAATATAATACTGAACATTGTTTTAACAGTCCGACAAAATTTTGCATCATGGCGCGTCTACACGACAAGGAGTGTTTCAACACACCGTTTCATTTCATGCATCGCGGAGTCAAATTTTTTGACTGAATGCATTTCAATGTGAGCATTATAACATGGATTCGGCGCGAAATAACTTATCTGTCAATCAAAGTGACAACCGGCCCTTATTATGTAACTCGTGGAATACCTTTTTGGTTATAAATATCTACTATTATACTTGCTTATCGATTTTATTCCGTCACGATTTCGTTTGCGTTATCTCGTAAATATTTAGGTTGGCCGTACAAAAAGTCTATTCATGCGTACACCGAAGAATATCATCGATCCGTCCCACTGCCCACTGCTGGGCTTCTTCTCAGAATGAGAAGTGTGGATTGGTAGACTTCACATACCTTCGAAAACTTTCCAAAGAACTCTTAGAAGTATAAGTTTCCTTACGACGTTTTCCTTCACCGTTAAAGCAAGCGAAAATTAATTTCTAATATGCACATAACTTCGAAAAATCAGAGGTGCATGCGGGATACTAACCCCAGATCTTCAGCGTGAGAGATCAAAATCTTAACCACTAGGCCGTCACTACTCTTTGAGTATTATAGATAAGTATTGTTGTTATAACATTTCTTAGAATTAAAAATTTCCTCCGTAATCATTACTGATTAGAATTCAACACGCAAAGTTCCCTTCACGAAACGAATATCCACAGCTGCCGACGTGGGCATTAAGCGGAATTTTACATCAATTTCGAGCGCTGATAACTGGACCCCTATCGTCATTCTATTTTGGTCACAGAGTGTATTTATCAGTCCAAGTACACCACTCATACTTCCGGCACGCTCGTACCTACTTAGTATTCGGGTGTACAAAAAATTGTACGGGCAAAAAGTGGTGAACAGGTGGTTCCATCACACACCTGCCCGGCCAATCTATAGCCGACAGATGTTGGAGCCGGCCGCATAGACAATAATTTAACTTTAACGTCAATACACTTCGAATATCGAACGGAATTATTTTTTGTCTTTTTTCATCGTTGTCTGCGGTCGAGTTTTTGACTTTATTTATCTCTGATGAGCGCTCGCCACGCACCTTTTTTACGCAGATATCCTGCATGATATTTGGGGTAAAATTTCCATTGGTCAATCGTAAAGAAACAACACAGAAAGTTTAATTTTATGTATTGAAATCTGCAGAAAGACGAAATATAAGCGAAATATATTTCTGTCTGTCCACGTCTGTACCATGGAAATAATTACGCTGCTGTTTAGCGGCAAATGTCGGTGTTTACCAAAGCTGTTTATAACTGCGGCCCTCGGTTGAGTGAAAGGAAGTTTAAATAAATCTAAGTTATGATTATAATGACTGATTGGCTATTTATATCTGTTCGAATTTATCATTCGGAGAGAGCACACTTTGTATTAGAAAACACCAATTATTTTACGTTTGACTCACAATAGAATTTCATTTGTGTACAGTTTTTTGTAAAACGATATTTTATTTATTCAATGTCTAAAAGATTTTGAAACCACTAAACTTTCACAAAACGTTATTTAAATTAAACTGAAAGCGTCTGATATTTTTTCAAATCCTACATCTTCGTGGTTTTTATACAGAGTTATAGGTGGCGTGTACTAACCCGAAAGGATGCGACTAATTCGCATTCGAACCCGGGATCCACAGGACGACAAACCGCCGTTGGTCTGGTGGGCTAGGGCTTAATCCTTCTCATTTTGAGTCCCAGTCTCGTTTGTACCATACTCAGCAGTGGGACAGTAATAAGTTGATGATCATATTGATGATGATTTTGTAATATAGTATATATAATATGATAAAGAAGACAAGCGAAACAATACATCACTATCGCCGTCATTGCTTTCGTTTATTCTTAACATACATTTACATAACGCCTACATTAGGCTGCCTGTCTGCTTACATTATGAAGGGTTACATTTACGTATATGTAAAAAAAATGGAAAACATTGAGTTTAATGTTTACATTGTCGTTGTCAGATCAAGTCGCGTTCCGATCCGTAGATTTAAGAAAAAATATTGTAACTGACAATTTGTAAGTGCCTCCGTAGGCCTAAATAGTAAATACTTTTTACTTCATTTCATGGAAAAGATTTTTTATTTTGAAAATAGGTACTTGACACGCCGGGTTGATATCTTTGTAATTCCATCTAGACTCCGCTCGTGATATTGTTCGCATGGACTTAAAGTTACTCATTAAGCGAGTGTTCATAACGTAACATGTTATAGAAATTATAATTGTACACATAAACAAAAATGTTTCTGAGTGGGCCGATGTTCAAACTTAACTAACAACAAAACAGTTTACATTATTTATACAGAACTCTACACTTTTAGTGTGTTACAGTTTATTAAAAAAAAAAATCCATCCGCGTATATTGATGCCAGGTGCGTGCGGAGTCGCAGCCAACAGTCAGTGAATAGATAAACCCATTATATATTACTAATATAATGTTATTAATGTGTACTTTATGCCTATAAAATGCGGTACATGCGGGAAAAAAAACACTATTACTATTTTCATTGACCTCCCGAATACATGACGGCGTATCAAGTTGAATGTCAAGTTTTACTGAACTGATGTTGTTCAAACATATGGCAGTACTTAAGGCTGACTATATGCTTTCAAAGTGTAAAATATCATTAAACCTATTCAGCAGTTTTTGTGTGATTGGCTAACAAACATACAGACATATATTTTAAAAAAGTATTGTGCTCAGAAACCACTATCTGTCGATATCGATCAGTTTTGCAAAATGGTATTTAATATACAGTTGTAAATCCGTAGAATTTTGTAATATTATAGATAACACGGCGACGCAGCAGCCATTTTCAAAATAATACAATCTTCACTGCATAATTATAACCAGCGCCAATACATTCGAGACTTCGCCAACCCCTAATTACTAATGACGTGTCTCATTAAGAACGATAAGCGATCAATTCATTTGAATTTTAATATAACGTCCGCAATGCAACGGAATAAAGGGATATTGTATGAAATTGAAATAGCCAACGAATATGCAATTTTTTGCTTTCTTATATGAGAAAGATAGCCAACGAGCGTGCAGGCCACGTTAAGTGATCACAGCAACCCCTGGACATCCACATTTAACTTCAAACGGGACTGAAGTCCTATCTAAGGACGTATGTACATGCGTTACGACTCTTGAGGACTAAGATAGTCGCCTCGCTATAAGTGCACCCGGCAATAATACCTCTACAACGGACACACAAGAATTATACTACCTTTAGACTACATCACTGGTAGCTCATGGGATATTGTACACAAGGCAAGCTCAATAAGCAAATCTTGTAGATACTTCATAGATTTTTTCCTTGATCAACGAAGTACCATTATTTAGGAACTGCCAGAATTTGACTATTTTTGTAATAAATTGAAATAATACATAACCGGATGTCAGTCATATCGCGTTTCGTGAATATTATCAAACAATGTACTAAACTAACGTCCGACAAAAAAAATGTCGAATTTTGCATGCGCAGCGATAATGCTGATCGCCGAAGATTTGCGGAATATTTATCACTTGTAATGGCCGACAAAGTTGATTGATATGAAGAAATGTAGAATTGTCGACACTTTCAACGACGAATTTTTATCGTTTAAATAGTCGTTTCATCAGGATTTTATATGAAAGAATGAATAGCTTAATTCATAACTTAATACTTTAGTTCAGAGATTTTAGTCTTGAAATTGTTCATGAAAAATATGAGCTTAAATTTTTGAAAATAGCTTAGCTTCGTCCTATTGGTTCTAATGAGACCACAACCTTACATCGACAAGCATCGCATTACGGCACCTTTCGAAAGGCAAGCGACTTAATGAGGGTGTTTTGACTGCAATTCAAAGAAAAGACCCGATTTTGTAATGTTTGCAAATGCAGCTCGCGGAACTTTGTTGGGGACGTGTATTTAATATACTTTACATTATTAATGCCACGATACGATACACCTGGTCGGTAGTCACTTTCAGTGAAGGAGCGATAGCCTAGTGGTTAACATTCCGGCCTCTCACGTTGGGTGTCCGGGGTTTGAATCCCGCATGTACATCTAATTTTTCGAAGTTAAGTGCATATTAAAAATTAATTAACACTTGCATTAACGGTGAACGAAAACATCGTTGATCACTTATACATCTGAAAGTTCTTTGTAAGCTTCTCGAAGGTGTGTGAAGTCTGCCAACACAGTCTATAGGCCTAATCCTTCTCATTCTAAAGGGGGGGACCAGTGCACAGCAGTAGAACATTAATGGGATGATGATGATGATGAAGACGATGATAGTACGACTTTAAGTGACAGAGCCAATTAATGTCCGAAAGCAATAGTTTTTTATTTGAGAAGAGTAAAAAAGGAATGTCGGAGAAAATGTCGAAATCGGCTAGATGTTGGATAACGGCATTTAAGCTTAAGGACGGCAAAATACTCCTCAAACAAAACACAAGGTTGTAAGGTACAAAGACTTTATAGATAGGATGTAAGTTCTATGCCGCATAGAGCTCAAGCTTTCTGTATTTACATTTACAACTTCTGGACACGTATACGGGTAACAGGTGTTACTTTAAATGGTTTTAATTTATCACAAGTCATGGCTGGGACGCAAAAAAATTGACTTGCAACTCATATATAGTTGTAAGAACATGTTACTCGGTAGCAGTGGAGCGGCCCCGGAGCTCGGGCAGGTGCGCGGGCGCCGACCGAACTTACCGTGCCCGACTTATAAATATTCCGAACGCATCTGGCAACCACAGCCTTCAGCCTCTTAAAATGATGATATACTTATTTCTGTTCTCCGGACGCCAGTAATTGAAAACTAAAATGTTTTATGCACTGTTGTCACGACATTATATTCATCAGTAGGTATACCAAAGGAATCGGCTTTTATTATCATCATCCATCCACACTCCACTGGGCACAGGTTCCCCATCACGGGCTAAATGTGGATTGGCAGACTTCACACTTGTTTGAGAACTCACAGAGAACTCTGAGGCATGTAGGCTTCCTCACGATTTTCCTTCACTCTTACAGCAAGTGATAATTAATTCCTAATTTGCACATAAATTTGGCGGTAGTGCCTCCAGAACCGAACAAAAAAGGATTCTACCACATTTAGAAGTATATTGCTTGTGAAGGTTCCAACTATGTCAGTACTCTGTATGTCTGTTTCTTTGCGGCAGTGCAACGTTGCTGACATCATCATCAACAACCCGTTACTATCCCACTGCTGGACACGGGTCTTCTCTTTGGATGAGAAGGGTTAGGCCACAGACCATCACGATGGCTTAATGCGGATTGGTACGGCCAAGGTTGCTATGGCCTGTTTTAAAGGATGTGTAAAACCGATTCAACCAGTGAGAGCCAAATGGTGAAGATTCTGGCCTCTCACTCTGGGTGTCCGGGGTTGAAATCCCGTGCGCACCTCTGATATAGAAGCTATACGCATATTAAACATTAGCTATCGCTTGCTTTAACGGTCAAGGAAAACGTCGTGAGGAAACCTACACATCTGAGAGGTTTTTGTAAAGTTCTTGAAGGCGGTGATGTCTACCAATCTGCACTTGGCAATCATGGCGGACCATGGCCTAACCTTTCTCATTCTGAGAGGAGACTCGTGCACAAAAGTGGGACATTAATGGATTGATGATGACAGATTTCATGGTCGACGAGGGCGCTTGCCACCAGGTGTATCGACAAATAATACCGCGACAAAAAGTCAAAGATTTAATTCTTCGAACACTTTAGTAGAGATGTGAGTAAAATATAATCACATTAGTCAAGTCGGCCCGCGGAACCGTTAAACGACTGGCGGTATAATTGAACACGGAAAATTGAATTTGTATGCGCATTTCAGTGCAGGATATAGTCTGTTTTCTTTTCCTTTTGTTCGATTAAGTAGTTAACTGCAAAGCGGTGACCGCCCAGTGCTTAGATTCCGTCTTTTTAAGCTAGGCTCCGGGCGCACCTTGGATTTTAAGTAGTAATGAGCTTATTAGAAATTAATTATCACTTCCGTTAATGGCGAAGAAAAACATCCTGAGGCGAGATCTTTACAAATTCTCAAATGGTGAAGGCAATCATTTCAAAATTGGTCACCGTGATAGACTACGACCTTGCTCTTTTAATTTTAACAGGAGACACGTGCCCCGCCTCAATATTGGGCATAACGACGACGGTTGTTTACAGATATCCATGGGCGGCAATGATCAGTTACCACTATGGACTGTATGCTTGTCTGCTACATCTGTGCTATAAAATAATAATAAATACGGGAATCCAGATCGGGGCGCACCCGAGCCAGTGGTCCAGAAAATAATAACTTTGAATGGTAATTGGCAAATAATTTGTTCAGGGGACATTCGAAGGTTGTACAACTGTATGTTTTTCCACTGTAGCGACTTCAGGGTCATATCTGTTTTTGCTGTGACAGTGGTGTTAAGCTGTGTTCTGGTTCGAACGGTATGGTCAAGCAGAAGCACTTACATGAGAAGTTCCAATTTTATCTTTAAAAGTAGCAATGCATTTGTGGTGGATCTCGGATAGGACCCTTGAAGTAAAGACTTATGCAAGGTATTTCTTAATCTCCGAGTGTAACAAGCAGTTGCCAATGTCCATGGGCGATAGTGACCACTTAACATCAAGCGGTTACATATGCGGGTTATGCATACAAGTTTCCTGCATCCATAATAAATTTAATTTATATATCCATAACATTGATATAATTAAAACAATATTGCTAATTGAATTCAAACAAATGAATTATTTAAACATTCTATCGAATAAGGAATTTAATGTAAGCAAACACATAAATATTCAAATCGCTTCGTCGCCTATAGATTGATATATTTAGCGCTTATTATGTAATATTATTGAACATCTGGTCTGTCCGTCTGCCGCTAAGGCCCGCAGCGACCTGTACTCCCCTATAAATTAGTTAATTATTCAATTAGTTATTCGTCACGGCAACTCGTGTCAGGCCTGATATATAAATTTAAAAAATCACGTAATAGGTTGGCAACTAAATTCTGTGTTCTAACTCTAATTTTGAAGGAATCAGGAGGAACCATGTGTGCATCGCGCAAGGGAAGGGACCATTGGCAGCCTTTGAGGTCTTCCTATATACGTTGTGTACCGCCAGGGAGGTTTCAGTAACGTAAGTCTTATATAAAGCAATTTCTCCCCCAAGAGATTGGCTACCACTGCCTGGGGCGTAACTTAAGTTTAGACAAAAGTATAATTCTTCGTAGTCCAATTGAGACCTATTTCTCGATTAAACCAGCGCCCCTATTTCTCCCTTGTAATAGTGGTGCAAAACTGTTGTGTTCTAGTTTGAAGGATGCTGTACAGCAAAGATAACTCATATGAAACGTTCCAACTTAGTCTGCAGGTAATCAGCAAATCATTTGTGGTAGGCACGATTTCCATTTTAGACCGATCACACCTGTTCAATTATTACAATCAATTTAAGGTTAAAAAGACTACTTTACTAAGGGGATACAAGGAAATTCATATATAAGAGGCGATAGAAAAGTTATTAACACCTTTGCGTTAAGTTTATTAAAATATTTCACCTGGATTAAACATGTTGGCAAATTTATTTAAATTCATTTCATCCAAAAAGTGGGCGCGATGGTACTTTGACTGAGTGTCGTTTCGAAAAACTAAATAGCCCTTCCCCGAATTGATCCAAAGCTCTACTTTAGAATCGAAAGAGCACTCCATTCTGTAGGTTTTCGAACAACTTAAACGGTAATCCACGATGAACCCTGGTAACTGGACGCTTGAGATAAACAATTAGGTTTCCGTACTCAGAATATAAAAGTACGGAGAAACCGCGTCAGACGACGATAAAGCGTTACTTTTGGGTTTTCCACATATGGGTTTCACAGATGACTGCAATTCTGCAGGCTCACACCATTTGTGAAGTAAAGGGAAATGTGCTAAAAATCCTGCATGTCTGACATTTCCCCATAAAGTTCTTAAAGCTGTGTTCTGTTCGAGCTCAGCCAGCAAGGTAGACCATAGCCTTAAACCTTATCCTAGGGAAGACATTTGCTTATGGAACGATATGTTAATGATGATTTGTAATTAGAATTAACGTTACAACTTTCAAGACCCTTGTCGTTCAATTTCGTATTCCTGAACCCTATGTTCATTTACCATTATCATATGAGCATTACTTCCTTCAAGACTTAAATAATAAAGGGGTATGTTTTTAGGGAGCTGCAAATGAGTATGTAGTCCACCTGTTGGTAAGTGGTCACTGCTGTCCATGGGCATGTAACATCTTCAAATTGTTGAAGTCTCATCTGAGGTCAGATGACCACATTTTTTTTTGTGAGTCACTGCAGCACATGGACACCCACATCTAACTTCAAACAGGACTGAAGTCTTATTTGAGGTCGAACGTAGATGCGTTACTGCTACTGGACTATAATGGTCGTCTCGCCGTAAATATACCCGATGACCACGTAAGGATTGTTACCTCTAAGGACTAAGATTACGCCTGGAGTTTCTCTCTCACACAATTAGTGGTAGCCTAGTGGGTGAGATTCCGGCCCCTCAGGCTGGGTGTCTGAGGTTTGAATCCCGCACGCCTCTGAGTTATGTGCGTGTTAGAAATGAATTACCACTTGCTTTAACGGTGAGGGAAAACATCGTGAAGAAACCTATACATCTCAGAGTTCTGTAAAATTCTAGGTGTGTGAAGTTTAGCAATCCGCACTTGGCCAGCTTGGTGGACTATGGCTCAGGAGGAGAGAAGATCCTGGCCCAGCAGTGGGACATTAATGGGTTGATGATGATGATGTGTCTCCCACTTACCCCATGTCTCAAACCAGAATCCAGACAAACCAGAGGAGTGTTTAACACTTCTGTTATAACAGACAGGCGCGGTTGCGGTCCGGAGTCAAACCACGAAGATTTCTGCCCCTTCCAAATTGACGTCTCCCATAGAAACAAATGCGTTCATAGTGTGCGTATTTCAATCTGAGACCGCGAGACACGCCTAGCAAATTATAAAGAAGAACATATTAAACTCAATTTGCAATACGTTCAAATTGGTTAACAGCGGGTTGTTCTACAAATTGGCTATGGTTGGTGCATCATTTGGCATTTGGCATCATTACCCGACCACATGTCGGCGTGAACACACCACCTGCGAGCCACCGCAAGACCAACAAAGGTATTGATTATCGATATTATCATTGATATGCAAATTTTTAGAGCTCCGTAGGTTAATGGGAAAATCTCCTACAATTTAGTTAGGTTCGTGTGTCCGTTGGCACTATATAGAAAGAATTTGGGACGTAGGGAAATAAAAAAAAATTACGCTTTCTTATGTGACGAGTAACAAATAAGCGTGCAGGTCACCTGATGTTAAGTGGTCACTGCAGTCCATGTACAACCACATCTAACTTCGACCTCGACCACATCTAATCTGAAGTTCTATTCGAGATAGTCCGTAGGTGCGATCTCAAATACGAACTAAGATTGTCGATTCGCTGTAAGTGCGGCGATTTCAAAACGTGAAAGTTCAATCCAACTACGGAACCCTTCTGCGAAGTGCGTGACTGCGACACGCACTTTGCTGCGTTTTTTATACACCAATAGTTATTATCGAACCGCAAATGAGGACGTTTCGCGAAGATCGCTTTGTTATCTCTGAGGTAGAGATGTTTATTATACCACATCCGTGCAAAATTAAACACCTGGACTTAATCGGGCCGGTTGAACACCCTGGAATTGTTACAAATTGTTATAGAGCTCTTGTAACAAGAGGTATATCCAGCTTGGATTTGTTTTATCAGCAGTTGGAAGGTGTCAGATTATTCTTTGTGGCATTCTTAAGAATTATTGTATTTAATAGTAGAGTATGTTCTAGCCTAGTTTTTCCCTTAAGTGGCAGGCGTAATCTTAGTCCTCAGAGGTAACAATCTGTGGTCATCTTTTTTTTTTAATTTGAAGAGTAGCAAACAAGCGTGCAAGCTATCTGATGTTAAGTGGTCACTGCAGCCCATGGACACATGAAATCTCAAACAAAACTGTAGTTCTGTTTGTGGTCGTACGTAGATGCGTTAGTACTTTTAGGGGGTTATGGTGGTTACCTCGCTGTAAGTGTGCCCGGCAACCGCATTTCTCCAACCGAAACACAAGAATTACTTCACGGCGGATTATGAGGGCGCCGGTGGTACTTCCCTGGACGAACTATAGTTCTAACACCTAACAAAATCTATCTGACCATATATTCGTAGAGTCCTACGCGTTCCGACTTTTATTTTTTTTTAACCCCTTCTATCCCTACATTTAAATAAAACAGCCATATTTTTGTACCATTTAAGTATCAAACGAGCATGCAGTCCACTTGATGGTAAATGGTCACTTCTCTTTGGTTTGGTTCCATGGTCTTTATTGGTTGATGGCTTTGTTGTAGGGATTCATTGTGTGCAGAGACCACTAAACGTTAGGTGGCCTGCACGCTCTCTTGCTTGCTACTCTTGTCACATAAAAAAAGTTACTTAGCATTTCTTTGTTCGTCCAATACAACCATTTTAGCGTTTCTAACAAACTTCAGTTATATGTATTTGTAAAGACCCAGTACATATGGTATTTCGTCCGGGTGACGTAAAAAATGTTAAGTTTTTTTTCCCACTTACTTTTTGTCTATGGCGGCGATCGGACGGGCGATCAACGTTTTCTATCTATATTGATTGATATAACCAACGATTTAAATCGCAGATACGCACAGTGATAATAATTTAATGGTGGTATAACACATCGCAGTTCGATTCGCGGAACCATCGGCTCATCTCTTTTTTAATTATGTTTGAAGAGTAGCAATGGAGCGTACAGGCCACCTGATGTAAGTAGTCACTGCAGACCATGGGCATCCACATCAAACCTCAAACAGGACTGAAGTCCTATCTATGGTCGTACGTAGATGGGTTACTACTTCTGAGCAGTACGTGAACCCGACAACCCCCCCAACCGAAACACAATTGCTTTACGGCAGGTTGTGA
>DWKL01001210.1:0-15249 GCA_018249415.1 Phareas burnsi | reverse complement strand
TTTCGCCGTGACCACGGCCCATGCAACTGGGCTGAAATATAGGCAATTCAAAAACCGCAAATCGCGAGTACTCGTTAGATAATATAAAAAATGTAACAGTAATATTAATGTTTTCTCAGAAAAAAAATTTTTAGTTTATCTATATAGAAGGAAAATTTCTTAAAACCATAATATTACTAAACTAATAATAGGACATACTAAGAGCTTGCAAAATTAAATAAAACACTGTATGCTCATATTTATTCTCTATTTCATCATCAACCCATTATGTCCCACTACTGGGCATGGGTCTCGTCTCAGAATGAGAAGGATTAGGCCATAGTGCTCCATGCTGGCCAAATGTAGATTGGTAAACTTCACACACCTGAACTTTACAAAGAACACTCATATGTGTAGGTTTCATCATGATGTTTTCCTTCACCAATAAGGCAAGTGAAAATTAATTTCCAATACGCACATGAAAAATCAGAGGTGCGTGAAGGGTTAGATCCCCAGACCCCCAGTATGAGAGGCCGGAATCTTAACCACTGGGCTATCACTGCTATCAAAACTATTCTCTATTTACCTTATGTATAATCCACTTTGCGTCCTCAATGCTTTTATTAATAATCTCTTTTACTCTTTCTGGATCTGATTCACATTTATGTTGTTTATAGCTCTGGAAAGTAAATAAAAAATCAAAATGTATTATTATCATCAAATGTCATTGCTAACTTAATTGTATAACTGTTCTTACAAAAAAAAAGCTATGCCCATTACGTATATTTAAAAAAAGTATATATAAGTAAATATATGAATAAATGCTTTTTACACTCATAGCCCCACAGTAGGAGTAATCCTGTTTCATGGGTGCCATAATTGTATATACACAGAAATTTAAATACATTGATATGATCTCACGTCTACTATGGATGCACATAAAGACAAGTATATAATCAAGGAGTGTGAGGTTTAAATGGAAAAATATCTAAATTCAACATTTAGATAAGCAAGATCTGGCATTAAACTCAAATTCCTCTGCATGGTAGATCAGTAAGGTGTCCTGTATGGTATGGTGTTACAACATTAAGTTCTTCTCTTCTATACTATATTCTATTGTTGAACTTTTAATAAATTAAAAAATCATATCACTTAGTTTTGAATTGATAATGATTAAGTTTTTGTTATAAATTAAATAATAATTTCTTTTTTGAAGTTTTTCCATCAATATCGAAGTGCCCCTTCTTAGTATACTTTATACGCAATTACTTTCATCACTTAGCATTTATTACCACGTAAAATTGAAATCAGGCCACCAAAACAATCTATTAAATATGTTTCGTATACTTTCAGAAAACGACTGAAGTGTATACCTGTTTTATTGCAAACTTGTAGTATTTACAAGCATCAGGCGGCAACCTCTCACACTGGCGTAATAAATGCTTATAGAGCTGCAAAGATGTCATAACAATTTTTGATTCACTAGATAGTAGTCTGCCAAATTTAACAATCATTTCCTGCATCAATTTCTGTTTACAATATTTTATTTCGCGAAACAACAGTGTTATTATATTACATAATAAAATTGAAGTTGTTTTGTTAGCTGTGTTTGAAATTGTGAATTTGTTCGCTGGCCACAGATTGTTTTTATTATTTGAAATTTTAAACATTAGACAACAATAATTAAAATACACAGCCAAATTAAAATGATTTCTGCGATGTTAAAAAAGAATGTATATTATATTTAGAAAATCACAATATTATTTGAAACTATTATAAAATAACAGAGAATTAAGAGTAATTAAAATAATATAAAAATTAAAGTCGTATGATTGTGTAAATAAATACGTATTAAATACTTCACGTGACAGTACATATGTCCTTATTTATATTTATCGCAATTATGTTGTATTTCATTAATAGTAAATTTATCGCTGAGATTTGTATTTAATGAAATAAAAGAATACTAAAAGGACATACAAAACGTATAATGAAACTATACAGATTATACTATGATCACTAGTCATTTTGTATAATACACCTAATAGACATGTATTGTAAAATATTTATCTGTGACTTTGTTTTATAATATGATCTGTGATGTGATTTCTTCCTAAAGTTATATTTTGTGTCTTGCATTGCATTGCATTGCAATTGCATTTATGTATGCTAGTTGTTCCGCGTTTGCAAGTCGGGAATAAAATTAACCAAATCAAATAGTTCCAAACAAAATTTCTACCACGTTGTTCATGTTGATAAACAGCCGCGAGTGCGTAAAAATATGTATTGCTCTTTCTTAGATATCATCAGTCCAGTATTTTAATGATTCATCTAAAGATTAGTATTATGATAAGTGATAAGTGAATATTATTTCTTTTTATGTTTGTGATTGTGTATTATTTTGATAATGTTTCGTTAGCGCTAATGTGGTATGGCACTTGTAACAATCCGTCGTACACCTAGCGTGCAGACACCAAGGAAAACGGTGAGTAACGAAAACGGATGTGTAGTTAGGTCAATAATTTGACGTACAGGGCTAAAAAAAAGAATCAACAAAGTGCTATTCGTTAAAAAATGATACTATTTCTACTTATGTACGATTTTTAGTTTGTTAATGTACTTAGATAACAAAACAAATTGAAATCTTGCAATGTTGATGATTTAAATTTCATAGAACTTTCAAGGTATATTTTGATCTCATAATAATACACTATTTTGATAACTAAATTAAGTTATCTCTTTACATTTCCTACACTTCTTCTACCAGTTTTGAGTGTACTATGTCTTAGTGCTTGCTTTCTTTCATTATCAGCATTAAATAAATAATAATTTAACATGATGTGCCTTATTTTTGATGTTACAAAAGTCAACACTACATTTAAAAAAAATTAAATAGCTGCAATATGTACATACTGTCTATATTTTATAATATATACATAATATACATTTTCAATTAAGAATAAAAATATTATTAGGATTTGTATGACTGAACTCAGTTAACAGTCTATTAAATGAACTTGTATTAATTTTTTTTATGCATTGTCACTGACACTTAAAACATGACCTAAGACAAGAGGAACCTAAATGATTACCAAAATGTAATGAAGTGGCTGAGACAATAGTTTTGAAAGCAGGTGTCCTTGCTTTCCTATTGGCAACACAATGGTTATTGCAACTGTCCTTAGAAAATGATAACTTTTGCCTTTTGGTGAGAGTATTGAATCTTAATTTTTATATTGCCAAAATGTTTTAGTAATTTTTAAATTACTTGGGATGTTTTATTTGTTATAAGAATTATATTTGTATAGAATGACATGAACACAACTCCTGTGAAAATATCATATAAACAAGAATATAATATAACGTATGAAAAAACATAATTCTTATGCTACTCATTTTTTGAAAGAAGATTTTTACAACCTTTTGGTATATACTACTCTAAAGAAATTTATTTCATTTTGGTGGGAGAGCTTTTTGTTGTCAATTTTTTGTTTTGGGTTCAATACTAAATTAATTCAGATTTTGCTTAGAAATAGGAAGTAGCATTGCAAAGTTGCCATGTACTATTATGGCATCCAATTCTTTATATATGTATTTAAATAGTATGTACATGTAGTTTACATTTAGGCTTTTTTATTTTATGTATGTCTTCTATAACACACTTCTAAACTTTGAAGATTCCAATCATCCACACAGATTGGCTTTTATAAAGGTTACAGTATAATCATTCATATTCACATGGCATACTGAAGTCTGATTACTATATCCTTTTTTGTTTGGTTGTTGTTGAAACCTAATCTATCCTGAATCCACTGCAGAGCTGTAGCATAAATTGGTAATACATAAAGGTGATGAAATATTTTTACAATGCTTCCACAATCCAACTATCTGTCCAAATATGAAACCAGCAGACTTATTCTATTCAATGGACAAGATAAAAGAAAGAGCGATGTAATATCACAGAAACTGTTTATACATGTGTTGGAAGATGTTCATAAAACACAGAACTGGGATGTGGCATTAATATTAATGATGAATTAATTTCCCCCCTTCAATTTACCAATTGTAGCGGAGATCTGCAGGATACTGGAAAGTTGCATGGTCAGAACAATGTCGTGATATGCAGCATGACACTATAAGACTGAAATCATTTTTAAGAAATATCTATTGTCGAGATAAACTTTTGTTTGAACATGGACTATTGAAATTGTTCAAGAGCAAGTCTACTTGGGCCAGATAATTCGATTTTGTTGAGAAGTTGATATACACATTTACTTGGTCAGGGCAACATTACAGATTTTCTTCGAAATTTTCTCATCAGCAATATCACATGGCTTAAAAACTGATATATTTAATTATCCAATATGATATACATTGTAGAAAATGGACTGTGACACTGGTACTGGTCCACAAGCTAAAAGTAACTCAGCAAGCTATAAAAAGAGCTACGATCGGAATTTTTTTTCTAGGATACAGCTGGAGGGTGGAAGTCTGGGAAAGGACTAAGGTCTAGGGACATAGCTCAAAGTATTAGCAAGGCCGAGCAGTGGGACTAGTAACTTATACCACAGCGTACAAGGCCGATTGACAAAACCAGGTTCCGAATGGAGACCACGAATCAACAGATGAGGTGTAAGATACCCTCTTATTTGTCGGGCTGGGGATTCAAAGATGACAGGTGATATACGCTAAACAAAATCAGCAGAGAATCGGGTGTTACGGAACCTTGGGAGAGGCATACATCCAGCAGAGGAACAATTCGGCGTTATTATTTTGGTTTCGTTTTATCCAGTATTACATTAGCAATGAAGTCAAAGATGAATCCGCCGAATATTCGTAATTTTTTAATTTTAATTTTGAGTTCTGAAGTAGTAGTTACGCAACTGAAAAGGCTCGTTAAGGCATTGATAAGTTTGGCGAGACTACGACAAAATAAAGAAGCTAACGATATGGTAGCAGCATATATTGAATGACCTGCAGGCAATTACGGGAATTTTGACCGAAAATCCAATGGTTAAATCTAACTCGAATATCGCAACAATGTCCTAAAAAGAAACTAACCCACAAAAAGGCGATGATAACTATTTCGTTGCCCTGTCGTGGTGTAATCCGTTGTAGCTTCCACAGTACTGATACATCAGTAAGAGATGACATCTACAGTGAAGAATTAAGACCAATGATAGTAAAACCGGTAGAACAACAATTGCGACTGGCTAATTGTTTTTCACCACTACTGCTGTATGGTAATGTAAGACCTCAATTTGCAGACAACAAACCGTTTTAAGGCTAAAAGAGTTACAGTTAGAAACTTTTCATAGATGATGAAGGGTTTACAACTGTAACTGTCCGGACATGACGTAACCATTTTTTCGACCTGTATTATTTCTTACTAGGGAATAATTTAGTTCTTGAAATACAGTCAAAAACCGCCTTTACAAATGTTGTCCGGTCAGGTACCGCAAAGTTTAATATCAAAGATATTAATGATCTCCCTATAAGATGGCAGAAATATGTAGATAGTCTCGGTAACTACTTTCGTTAAATTATATGTAAAAGTAAAATATCTTTAATTTTTTCTGTTTTCAATTTGGGCAGTGGTTTTTCCTTTGATAACATTAGTTCGTGTTAAAATCATCTCATAATAAATCTCTATAAAAAATATACAACCCTAAAATATAACTTCAATAATGTGTCCACGTGTTTAATTTTTAAAAAGATGCTGAACAAGATCGCACATAAATCAATTATTAAAATAAAATCGATTCCGCTTGTTTTGTTTCAGGATGAGGAAGAAAAATCAAACGAAAGTACAGAGGACGATGTTGGAAACAAAGCCAATAAGAGGTAGGTAATATAAATATTATAAAAGATAATTGTAGTTTGCAAACAACAAATGAACCTTTTAATTTTCTAAACAATTAGAAATGTATGATAAAAACACAGTATAAGAAGTATGTTTTTATTATATATTAATAGAACTGAAAACATAACAAGTTTATGAAACTTGATGTAGTGTAACTACAAGTTATTTATCAATGCTCATATATTTTAAGATAAAATTCTCTATCTCTGGTTCCTGCCAATTAAGGAAAGACTTGTAGCAATTAGAAATTTCAAGCCAAAGTAAAAAGTTCACAAATTACCAGTTTACCTGAAGTATTCGTTTTTTGGTATATAGACCAAATTATTAATTAAAAGGATAATTAATTCAGATGGACATCTCAGCTTACATTTTAAGAGCATTGTTTCTTAAACGGTGGGATTATAATCCCAAGGGGATTTGCGGTCGACTATCGTGGGGATCGCGTGTGTTAGTCAGGTGTAAAGAGGGTCACAAGCAAATTAAAACAATAAGGGACACAACGTAAAAATATATTATTCTGTGATGAAATAAAGAATTTTAAACAAGCGCCACACATTTTCAGATTGTGGCTTAGCATTATGATCAAGGTCCTGTTAAAGGTCGCTAACTATAGCTGAGGGGAGTCGCAATAACACAAGGTTTTAGATTTATTGGTGGTTGCGTTGCAACTGCATAATGGTTGTGAAACAAGTGAAACAACATTGTATATTATTAGGTTGAATGTAGATTGTCAAAATGCAATCGTATCATGTCAAAAATCTCTCTGAACATCAATAAGCATTAATGACCAATCAATTTAATTTCACAACATGACCAAGTGCTTTGTAAAATGGCGCGCTTTACGTTCAGCTGGGAAATATTCGCAGAACATAGCACATTGCATGAAATTCAGTCTGACAGTGACGTTTATCTTAATTGATTTGGCACAGGCCGTCTCGTATTAATTTTCACATTTCAATTAATATCATCTATTTGCAATCTATCAATGGATCATTTTCGACCCATTTTTGTATGAAAATATCTAGATCTAAATGTGCGTACATTCAGTTCATACACGATCCTATACAACGAGCATTGTTTTTCCGCTACTTTGATAATCATTTTTTCAGTATCATTTGGTGTACGATGCATTAATATATAACATCTTCTTTAAAGTACTCATAGCTAGATACTTCCGGAATATCGAAAACCACGTCATTTCGTACAAGATAGAACGCAGTCGGTTAGATAAAGACTGACCAACTATGATAACTTTTGTTTCTATTCATCGGTAATATATGGGACATTTTAAATGTTGTGATTTTAGATGAATTAATTACTAGACTTTTTATACACGTCTTTTTCATTTGGTAAAACGTTGTTTATTTAAAGCATCTTTCAGACCATACTTTTTTTAATAGCATAGAATACCAAATGAGCAGTCAGATCACAGAATGGTAAGTGGTCGGTGTCGCTCATATACTTCTGTAATCAGCCCCAAATAGGAATCAAATTTATCTGAGGTAGGATTTAGATGGATTGCTATTCCTGAGGACTAAGTTCCCTTCGTGTAAACAGCTATCTCTTAACCCTTCCCTTCAAACCTAAGCACATCATTGTTGAAAGCTAAGGCATAAAAAATAGGCATGGCGATGACGCATGTGATTTGAAACTCTTTAAAATATGTAAAAACAACTAGGGTAACATGAAAGGCAAGGGAATTCTTAAAACTGTTAAGATGTTTCGTTCTGATAACGTACTTAGAACTTACGAGTAGCATGTACTTGATTAGTCAAATTCCTGATATACGCGCGTTTTGTTACTAGTTCGATAAACAGAGTCGTTAAGATAATATAAGCTCAGGCCCATTAAACATGTTAAAGTCGTTAAAATGTTGTGTACCAGTGGCAAAGGTCTTCTAGGAAATTACTTATGAGTAAATACTTGTTTTAATTACTCATCCAATATCACTCATAGAATGCTTTCATAAGCTTATATATATATATATATATATATATATATATATATATATACATACATATTCGATTTAATGTGGTGATACATTTAAAATATTTGTTGTAGAGATTGGTAGCACAATGGTACCCTTTTAATAACTTTGCTTAGTATGATACTATTTTGTATGTATAGAAGTAACAATAGGTATGAAGTTACCTATGACTCTCATCTGTATGTTTTCCCGGATCGGCCTTAGCTTATTAAAAGGCGCCCGGGGACCGTCCGGATAACTTTCTTAGCGTCCGTGTGAACTCTAGATATTTTACATGTCCGAAGAAAACCCGACTAAACTGTTGAATTTAATAAAAAATATATATAAAAAAACGAAAAATTAAAATACTACATTTTTTTTTCAAGGGTGTCCAGTATATGTATCTCACACAAATATCTGAGGTTTATGACATTTTTGTGTGGTTTCTGTGTGGCAATTTAAGTGCCCACGGCCCTAAGTCTACTCGACCTGAAGTTATCACTGTCGCCCCTATACACCAGTCACCAGCTCCAAATAGAACAGAACACCTAAAGTAAAGATGGTGCCGTCACAGTAGACGTAGGACGACATCTTTTAATTTTTTATACATATTTTCTAGGTCTAAATAAATCATTAAAAAAAATGTAAGTTCAATGAGATTTCTTACGGTAAAAGTATTATTATGTGGCACTATATAGAGTGCAGGAAAATATTGATGTGCAACATGTCTTACCTCTTCGAATGTTAACTATTTTTCAATTAATATAGTTTTAGTTTCCTGGAGTGATGTGGGGAAGAAGTAATTTAGCGTCATTATGTCCTAGGAACATTCTGAAATAGGTATTAATTAATATAGAGCGCCTGATTCTCTTAAATGACATTATATTTTATACCTTGGCGTCGTTTTATCGTCTACATGTCTGAAGATTGTATTTATTTTATGTTTGTACGGTAATGTCAGTATATTTTAGCCGTCAAAATGCAACAAGAGTGGTCGCGTGTAGCGCGTAGCATGTTCCCGAGCACCTCGTGTTCCTGTTGTGCGTCGAGTCTATATTTACGCGGCAGTACGCTCTGCTCGGAGGGAAGCCGTGACGTTACCCGGCGGGCGGACACAACAGCCGATTTGCTTCTTATGCGCCGTACTATCGTTCGGGACACACCGCATGGTGCACCGTATAGCGGCGGCCGGAGTGCCGCGGCTGACAAACCGCATCCGACGGAAAATCGCTACCACAAATCCGTAGTTTTTTAGTGCTAGTGCCCGTATTAAGTGACATTGCAATTGTGTGTACTTCGTTTTGTTGTTGATGTTGGCAACATGGTCGCGTTTAGGTAAGCAGTACATAAATGGCAATGTTATTGTTTGCCTCAGATTTTTTTTAGTAAATTGTATTTGTCTACATTTTACATTATTGTTCAGAAGTTGGTAGGCGCGCTATCCTTCGTAACGTTGTATGCAAATCTTTGGCCACAGTGGTTTAATTAGTAGATTATTAATTTAAAAAAAATAACACTCAGTACTAATTCTAAAGATTTCGGTAAGACAAATTTACCTCGTATTTATTTTGAGAAGTGAGATTTTTTTATACAATTGATGCGATTTTTTTATAACTTTTTACTCTTTTATAATGCGCGTGATGACAGGTGTCCTACAAGGAGCAATGTCAGTTCCAGTTGGTATATTTATATTGGCATAAGTAGCACTAACATTATTCTAATTGTATATTTTAAATAATCTGTGATCTAAATGACTATTTAACAAACAACTGAGGTAACGAAAGTAGATAACCACGGCGAAGCTGAATAATACCATGTCCTTGATTGCAAACAATAAACTTACAAATTGTTTTTGTTTTTATTTAACTTGATCAAATTTAGCAAGGTTATTTAAAAACGGTTTTTATTCTTGTGTTTTTATATATATATTTTTATAGTATAGTAAGGGATTGTATTGAATGGTGTAATGCCTGTTATCATAACAATACCTACATACGCGCATGTAATGTGCCTATGTACATACAAATATCATCCGTCAACAACTAAACGGAATCAATCATGTGAATGGTAGTTATCACTACAAGCAAGAATGTTTGGCGGCCGAAATTATCGTAACTGTGGCGCGTCTGAGCAGGTACCACAGTCGGCATAACCACGACATAATAAAAAAAGCTATATATCGTTGTAAATTATTTTTTTATTGCGCTTTTATCAGTTACTATGTTTGTAAGTATGCATATTGTTACGGTTTAATAAATTAAATGTATGTGTCCCTCTGTAAGTTCTTGAAAGCTTCTCAATCAATTTGTTCGTGAATTTTACACGAAGATAGAAGAATATATTAGAAGTGACATAGGCTATTTTTCACCCCGAAATTGTCTAGTATTACGCGGTAAAAATAAAGAAAAATGAAATGCTTATTTGTAAAAAAAAATATAAAAATTTCCATAACTGTTTATTGTATAGAGCTGAAATTTTAGCATATATTATGTTTGTGTGTCTGTGTGTGTTTGTTTCTTTGTGTATTGATGGTGCAATGAAGCTCAGAATATATATCTCGATATAGACTGAATAAAAAGGGTTAATAGGGTTATAGTATGTTTGGGTTGATAATCTATCAACGTGATGATTGTGATGATGTGATGTATCAACATGATATAATATCGTATTAAAACAGTAACGTGCCTTTATGTTTGAATAAAGGTTAATAGTTCATATGTCGATGTTCGTAATTCTAACATCGAAGACACTACCTCCACACCTATTTCTACATTATAAGAAAAGCAATGTTACGCTGCTACGTTTTGACTTGTGGGGTGTGGTAAGGGAAATACCCTTAAACGAAGCGTTCCAATATAGTCCTCGGGATTAGGAACACACCCGTCGCCGACGGCAGGTAGGACTTCGGTGCAGTTCGTCGTTGTGGACGGCAGTGATTACCGACCGTCAAGTGGACGGCTTGCTTATTTGCTACTTGTATGCTATAAAAAAAATGAATTAAAGCGTGAAGTTTAGAGTGCCGTACAGTAATGGACCCTATTATTAAGCCGACGCCACGCCCGTCCAACCTTTAAAGGACTATATCTTTTGAACCGTAACAGGTAAAAGCTGGAATTTTCTCAGTATATGGGTTATTATGGCGGATTTTCTAATAAATATTAATAAAAAAATATGGTCAACCTCAGTGAAGACACGTTATTTTTCCAACATTTTTGTTGTTGAATTATACCTAACCACATCAAACTAAGCTAAGAATTCAAAAATAAAGTAACCTCTTTTTTTTTTGTTAAGGCCCAACATAGTGTATACGGGGCCCGCCACTCGCGAGTCCGATTTGCTTTGGCTCAGTTTTTATTAAAATCGTTCTATTACATACGACATCACTTTACACACACACACACATCTTACTTTATGTTGCAGAAATAAATTAACTATTCGGCTGAATGTTGATGAAAATATAATAAATAAACATTTAGTACGTACCTAGCTACCTACATAATACCTATAATAATGTTGTTATTTTAATTTCTCGAACCTATTTGAACATAAACTGTTTTTTTTCTTAATTATTAAGCTTTATAAAACTTAACCGTGGTCGTGTTGACAAATTGTTAACTTTTCCCTAATTTTTCGACTTGATTTTCAAAAACGTTTTCAACGTTTATCTATTTTCCTAATTAAATAGCTTCAATATTTTTATCCACTCCGCAATTCTTTTTATGTTTCACTATTGGGGACGGGTCTCTCCCCACAACTACAAGAGCCCTGAGGCACAATTTACCATGCTGCTTCAATGCAGATTGGTGGAGTGAGATACGGCTAATTCTTGTCAAATATTTTCAAATCGACCTTAAGGTTTCCGACAAGGTGTAATGATTATGTTTCAAGTTCCCTAATTTTAAAATTATGATTAACGAGATTTGCTACGTATCAAATTTGAAAAATTATAAAATATGTGTTCAGAGTTACTATATTTAATTTTGCTATGCAGTGTTTGTATTAAAACACTTCCTAACGAAGATATAACATCATTTTCGAAAGTTTGATATAAAAACATAAGCAATCTTTGACCTTGTTCAACAACAGAAGGTGATATCTGACAGCAAGGTTGTCCAAATTGAAGTTTAAATAAAATTTGATCCTAACAATTATAACATTATTAAAATAAAGTAACCAGAAATATTAGTCATGTTTGATAAGATATTATTCAATATATTTATCGTTTTTTAATTGTTTACTTTTGTTTTTTGGACATTTAACTTCGGTTATCGTTCTTAACTTTTAGGAGTAACTACTTTATAATCGATTCTGAGGTCGATATACTCTTATCTAATCGGAAATTGAGAAAATCTGAATCCTCTACAAAGGCTAACATCTATTCCTTCATTATGTTCCTGTAGTGCAGGTAACATAGTGCAGGTTATTGCAAAAAATAAAATTTTAAATTAATTTCCCATATATGAACGCGGGTGAAATCAATTGACAAGGCAAAAAAGTAGGTCACAAATACGCATATACATAAATTACTATGAAAAATTATGTCCTCACGACAATGATTCACAAGGAATCGTATATAAGGAAAAGGCGCTTAAATAGTAATAATGTTAAGCGGTTCCGGAAATTGTAATCATGTAAAGGAATAATATAATGAGGATATTGAAGTTTATTGTTTTGTGTGCTGAAGTGCGCATAGCCGCGCGGCTTGTATACATTGCAACCGATCTACAAAGTTAAGGGATGTCGGACGTTCGGGACATGGATAGGTGACCGCTGGTGGCTAAATTTCATTCGCGTTTCCGTGCTTTGGAGGACACATTAAGCTGTCAGTCACGTTTGTTGTCATTGGATAACATTCGTTAAAACATTGTTGGAGGCCTTATGGGCATATATTATTATATGGTTTGAAAACATCCGACACGGGTTGACAATTTACCCGTATCCACTGGAGCAGCGTAGTGGAGTACGCTCCAGACTTGGCCCAGTTGTGGGGAGAGATCCTTGCCCAGAAATGGGTCATAAATAGGGTTGTAGCCAATAGCTTTATAAAGCTGATGTGTTATAGTTTGAGAGTTATGGTAAGGCAAAGTTAATATACGGCGTTGTAACTTAGTCTTCAAGAGCAGCAACACCTGTATTCGTTGGCCTGTTCGACCTATTTGGAGTCGACAACACATCGACGGCAATGCCCACTTAACATCGGATGTGCTGTATGCTCGGTTGCTTCTTCCATTACACATAAAATTAAAACTATAGAAAAAATAGTCGTTGTTTTTTCAAAATAGGTGGTGGATCGTCCGGAGAGGTACCAACGCCCCCTTTTATAATTCGCCGTGAAGCAATTCTTGTGTTTCGGTTGGCGGTTGGAGAGGTGAGGTTGTCGGGTATACTTACAAGCGAGACGAATATCTTAGTCCTGAGGATCAGGGGCGCATCTCCACGTCCGAACTCAGATAGGACTTCAGTCGTGTTTTAGGTTAAATGTGGATGTGCACGCGCTGCATTGACCATTTAACATCTGTATGCGGGTTTGCTACTCTTTAATCATTAAAAAATAGCTTAATTTTGCAGTTTACTACATCAATGGTAGACTAAATTATTTTCAGTGTCTATATTAATTGTAATTGAAACTCAATGAGTTCTCGTGCGATTCGTTCTTGTATGTGCCAATTCCAATTGAGTATCGGGACAAATTTATTGGACTAAATCCATTCGTTTCGAGTTTCGAAATTTATCTTTGATATTCATGAAATTTGTTTATATGGTAATCGATCTGAAATTGCTAAATATACAAAAAAATATAAGTGGAGTACCTACATATCTGTCTGTAAATTGAAAATAACTGTCATTTATTAAGCTCGCTCCTTATTTGCCACAAATAAAACACAAAAATCTATTTCTATTTTTTTTATCTGATTATTTGCATTGCGGGCTAATCTTGGGAATCGCAAAGTTTAGAGAGAGTAAATTAGGCTACTTTTTAGGATTCCGCAGTAAAATAGCAAAAAGGGATCCTTTATTATTTCGTCATGTCATACGATACGATTGGCATAATATAAAAGAAATTTGGAATGTATGAAAGATGAAAAATAATCTAGTTCACATAATCGTGCATATAAGGGGTATTTTTGTATAGGTCTTCAAAAAATATTTATTGAAGTTAATACTTGGTGAGATGTCCGCCTTTAAAGTCGTTAAAATTGTGCCCTCCCTCCTTACTCCTGTCCTCTCCTCGCTCTGACTCTTCACCCATGGAGTGAGAATTCTGAAAAAAAAAATAAGGAAGAAGTATTAAACAATTGGTGTTTAATAATTTACTCGTATGTCGTGTGAAGCATGGGATGCAAAATTTTCGATATTTCATGATTTCATGGTATCTTGAGGTTAGCGACCCCATTGCGAACGTTTTTACAGGGTCTTATAAATTGATATTGTGTATGCTTAATATTTTATTATACTTACCTTATATTCGGAGTGAAATACGCACTCTTTTTGCTCCTAAAATATACTTTTACTTTTATTGTAGTGATTTTGGAATCTGTCATATTTTTTGTTATAAAGTTTTTTTTTTTATATAAAGAACAGAATAAAAATCTCAGTATTAAAATCATAATCAATGATAAACCGTTTTTCATTACATATAAACGCAGCGTGAAGAACTATTGCAGATTATTATCTTGCGTTATCATCGCTTGTTGCATAAATTAATTGCTTAGATGAATTTTTACTGTATAATTCATTATATTTTCCTATTTAAATCTTAACATTATAAGTAACACAAGTAATGTTTTTGTACTTTACTTGTTTTAATAAATAATGCGTTAATGAATGGGTGTATTGGGTCCATGGTCGCTTATGAGGTATGAATGCTTATGACGTGCCATACTGCTAAGACTGTTTTCCTGAAAATTTGGAGGGGTATTTAGATTTCCTAAAGATAGATTTTTCGAATTGCGTACAGGAATCGGCTATCACATACGCTTTAAAGGTATAATTATCGTGACGAAATTCATGCTTGAGGGTTCTCCATAACGTTCACAATGATGTGTAAATTCTAAACTCATGCTTGGCTAGCGTGACGGGATATAACCTAAACCCCTCTCATTCTGGGAATTGCCCAGTTGTGGATATTAATAGGTCGATGATGATTATGATAACAAAAGCCGTGCACATATCGAATATTAATAGGTACATAGATATAACTTATGTTGTGGAAATTCAACAAGCGTGAGCAATGAACTATTTGTGAAAACCGTAAAGAATTTTCAAATTAATCATTATTATATTTTTAATATATTATCAATAACTACATATACTATATTTTTAAGATACTATCAATAACTACTAATAGTATTACAAAATAATATAACTTGCATCCATTGCAAGAAATTAAGTAGATGTGTAAAAATTTTAATTGCTTGCAAGGTAACGAGGTAATTAGAGC
>DWKL01001209.1:0-15249 GCA_018249415.1 Phareas burnsi | reverse complement strand
TTCCGTCGCCGCATAAAATTGCTAATGTGCTCGCCGGAGTCAATTATGGCGGAATCAGGTTCGAGACAATATTACGTGCAACTGTGACAGCGTATCGGCAACGCCTTTTGTGAATACAGTTTCTTTCCACGTATCTGATCAAATGTCAATCTCTATAGGCTTTATACGGTACTTTCCCCAACATTGCATGTTAAATAATTTTTAAAGGCCTCAGTGTCCAATAACATCAAGATTGGACGTTTCTTTGATAAATCATGTGTCATTTGAAAGACATTAATAAATAGTCTTTGTAATTTTTCTTACGATTATATTTTTCAGTTTGTATGTCTTTTAAGTTATAACTTTTCGATTCCGACGATTCAGGCGACCATCATAGTTCTCAAGAGTAGTGACGCATCTACACATGACTTCAGATAGAGCTTGAGTTTTGTTTGAGTTATGTGTGGATGTCCATAGGCTGCAATGACTACTTAACACCAGGTAGCATGCACGCTCGTTTGCTACTCTTCAAACATAAAATAAACTTAACTATGTATCAAATGTATATTTTTTTATGTGAGAGCAGTAAACGAGCGTGCAGGTCATCTAAAGTGGTCTGCAGCCCATAGACAGCCACATTACATCTCAAATAAGATGGAAGTAGTGTCTGTACGTCGTACGTAGATCCTGCTCCTCCTGAGGAGTGTGATGGTTGCTTCGCTGTAAGTGTACCCGACAACATCACCAGTCTAACCGAAAGACGAGAAATGCTTCAAGGCAGATTATGAATGCAGCGACGGTACTTTCCCAGACGATCTATAGTTCTACCTATTAAAATATATGAAACGTTTGTATTGAATGCATATTTTTCTGTTAATAAGTACACTAGAAATTGGTAGCCCGTTTCGTAGTACTTAACAATTCTGAGCACAAAATGTTAACAACTTTTCACAGGAAACAGTTACATGTACACGTTCCTACAATTTCAGACGTAGGGTTTAACTACAGCTTAACAATTGAGTCTCGACGGTTTACAATAAAATTGTCCAGTAATTCTTTGAACAAAATGAAATAAATGAAAATTTGTAACAATAAGTTAATTTTCTGTTTGTCCATGGTTAATCAATTGTGTGTGTACGATAAAGTGTATCGTATTGTATCGTATTGCAGCAGGAAGCAGTGATAGTCCAGTGGTTAAGATTCCGGCCTATCACACTGAGGTTCGGGGTTCGAACGCCGCACGCACCGCTGATTTTTCGAAGTTATGTGCGTATTAGAAATTAATTATCTTGCTTTAACGGCGAAGGAAAATATCTGAGGAAACCTGCATGCCTGAGAGTTTTCTGTAAAGTTCTTGAAGGTGTGTGAATCAGAGCGCATACCCAAGATTCGAACCACGGGTCCCGAGAATAAGAGGTTAAATCTCTGTTTAAATCTTCATAAATCTCTTCTTCTAGAATTTACTACAAAAACCCAATAACATGGATCGAAATTCACAAAACCTTCCGCAACACACATGCGTGCCGCCTCGACACGTCCCGCTCGAATAAAGTCACTCTTCCAGACTATTTACTTCAACTGGCATTTCAAAGTGTAGTAAAGTTACCTGTTTGCCGGGAATTAAGAGACGAATTTCGGGAGTAAGCTGAATTCCGGCGTGTAATTATTTGCACAAAACGCTGCCTAATTGCATAGCCTGCCGGTGACACGAGCGTGCATTAGGACCACTACACAAGCGGCATTCAAGTGCCAAGAGAAACGCTAGTTTGAAAATAGCTTTAAATACGAAAATGTATATTCATTTTCGTTGTTTTAGGAATAAAATTTACTGCAAGAATTAAGTCCTTCAGATTTAAGTCGAATGACTACCCTCTATTTAAAACAAATGTAATGACGTTATTAGAATAAAATCACGCTAATATTATTGAATTAAACAAACTTGTGCTCAATTTGCGTAATCTCTAAGCCTAAGTTTAGAAAATTCATCTGGGCCTGGGTGTTTATACACTTGAATTAGTGTATGTTCTATGCGACTAACACCGCACTACCATATCATTAAGGAATTTTAGTGTAGGAATATGATTGTAGAACGTTTTAATTCATTTTGTGAAATTTTGGTAGGTGGTAGGTGGTGGGTATAGTTCGTCCGCAAAGTACCATCACCGCTCTCATAATCCGCCGTGACGCTGTATGTCGGTTGGAGAGATGCAGTTGCCGAAAATTACTTACAGTAAGGCGACCATCTTAGCCCTCAGCAGTAGTGACGCATCAACGTACGACCTCAGATAGAACTTTAGTTTTGTGTGAGGTTATATGTGGATGTCGATGAGCTGTAGTGACCACTAAACATCAGGTGGCCTGCACGCTCATTTACTACTCTCCAAACATAAAAAAAAACAAAATTTGAGACCTTGTTGGTTAATATTTATTTGTTTACGTTTTGTCGGTAGGCGGAATGTTTATTTACGTTAGCGGTTTTGAGAATATGGAGAATGTTATGGAGAAGAAACGGCGAAAGAAACTACAAAAAAGTTAAGTGCGTATTAGAAATTAATTATACCTCGCTTTAACGGTGAAGGAAAACATCGTGAATCCATAGAATTCTAAGGCGTATGAAGTCTACCAACCCGCACTTGACTGACCGTGGTGGACTGTGGCTTAACCCTTCTCATTTGGAGAGGAGACTCGTGCCCAGCGTGGACAGTACGGTAAACATGAGGATGCATTAATCTTTAAATATTATTCCTGTTTTAAATATATACATTTTCTACATTATTCTTACACACGAGAAGTTAATGCGTAAAATCGTTTCAATTCGCATCCGCAATCGGACCTATCTTTCCTTTGACTCTGACATTCGTTGTAATGCCAGCGCGGCTCACGACCGCAGCGCAGAACAGTGGACGCTTGTCCCATTTCTTGTTCTCCTAATCGCGACTCGTTTCTTTTGCGACGTCGGACAAACGGCATCGGGTCCTTGTGGTCCGCTCCACTTAGCGTAGTTGAAGGGACGATTATTCCGAATACAGAATAAACGTCCCTCCAACTAAAAAGTACTCCAACACTCTAACCTCCTCCACGTCCACGACTGTAACCTCCACTTTCAGCTAAAAGTCCCTCTAAAAACGCCTTGCTTAAGATCCGACTTTTTTTGTCACTTAATACGATATATTTAAAAAAATCGTGCGATAGAGTTATTGTTGTTAGAGGTGTGTTTTTACTTTAATTTTGTTTTGTCAGTGCGACTGCCGACCGCGGCGCGAGACTCTATATTTCTTTATCATCAACCCATTACTGTCCCACTGCTGGGAACGGGTCTTCTTTTAGAACGCGAAGAGTTAAACCATAGTCCACCACACTGGCCAAGTATGGATTGGCTACATACACCTTCGAGAAATTTACAGACGATTTTCAAATATACAGATTTTCTCACGATGTTTTTTTCACCATTAAAGCAACTGATAATTCATTCCTAATATGCATATAACTTCAAAAAATGAAAAGTACGTCCGGGAATAGAATCCTGGGCCCCCACAGATGAGACCAGAATCTTCCCACTAGGCTATTACTGCGTTTTATTCTTGTATTGTTATATTCGATTAAGTCATTGTTTGTTTAACAAGACTTGTGATTGCAACGCGGGACATCAGACGCGTTCCCTTTCTTGTGCTTCATCTAATTGCGAGATCGGACAAACGACTAATTCGACATCTCGTGGTTGGTGGGATGATAGCTCTGTATATGTTATTTGATTATTAATTTTAACTTTTTCTCAGGATTTTAAGCTAATATTATCGCAGGAATTATACATTTTAATTACGTAATAGGTACTCACGATATGCAGTTTTTTAATTGCCTATATTTCCACCCTTTCCTCAGAATCTTAATTATTGGGTACATATTCTGAAACATCGTCAACCCATAACTCACAATTGGGCGCCAGAAGCCTCAGAAAGGGAAGGTCAGTTTATTATGATAGCCAGGTGGGGTTTTGTAAACTTAATACAACTTTGTGAATATTACGGAGAACTCTCATGCATGTGGGTTTCCGCATCGTTAATGCATATGGAAATTATATTAGTTTTAATATACGTAAGCATGGGTGATCGAAAATTGTAAACACCCATCAGTGTCATAAGTTTTTTCTATACAGAGCTGCCGTTATCATCATCTAAATTGCATAGGACAACAATTTCAACTTGTTTAGATTAGTCATGGAAATTCTTAAAAAAGTTTTTTTATAACAATATTAAAGTCCTTGTATTGATTTCCATTATTTATTAATTTGGTAGCTTGTTTATGATTTCATTACTTGTCATTCAATGAACGGGTTGAACACAAATAATGTTTGATTTATAAACTGTTCCGGACGGTCATTGGTCGCCTTTCGAAATAGGCCAAATGCAGGTAAACTTATCTGAGTCATTTATCTAAATTACAGCTGTAGTTACATAGAAAGATCTACGTATCTCATCGTATTTTCTTCTCGGCTACCACCGCAATAACCCATGTAAAGGCAAAAGTGAAAAATGTACTTAGCATGTTTTAAAAAAAATACTAAACATCGATAAATAAATCCATTCGATGAATATAAGAGTGGTCAGTAGAATAGGTCATTGCGGAAAGGCATGTGGCGTCCTCTGTGGTGGGACGCCGTAACTCTCAGTGACAGATTGGCGCTTTTCCGAATTTCAGCGGTCTCCTAAACGCTCAAATACCATGTAGGATGAATTTTCAGGTAATTTTATTTCGTGTAAGTATAATCTGGTATTAAAAACGTGTGTATGTGTGTGTTACTAGTTTATACTTTAATAATTAACTTTAAGATCATCAACTCATTGATATTTTATATGTATATATAATGTGTGAATATTACGGAGAAATAGATTATAGGTTTCAGAACTGTTAAAGCAAATGAAAATGATATCATTCCTAGTACGTGTATACATGGGTGATCGAGAATCATTACCACTGGGTGATTTGAAGTCAGTTACAATTTTTTTTCAAAACAAAGTAATGATCATTGCTCACGGAAAATAAGGGAATAAGACAACAGATTCTCGTTGACTCTACGTGTACTAGAGTCTGTGGCAGAAAGTCGTAACTCTCAAAGACAGATTAACGTTTATCCACTTTCAGCAGATCTGTGACGCTCAACACGAGTTCTTTCATATCCAACTACGAGTAAACACTGAGAATTATCATCAACCTACCGTCAAGCACGGGTCTCCTCTCAGAATGTGAAGAGTTAGGGCACAACACACCACGTTGGCCAAGTTCAGATTGATACACTTCACACACCTTCCAGAATTATACAAAGAACTCTCTGGTATGTATTTCCTCACGATGTTTTCCTTCACAGTTAAAGCGAGTGATAATGATTGTGACATAATTACAATGGTTATGTTTTGGCCATTTGGTTACGGAACATATACATACATATACCATCAGCCTATAACTATCCACTGCTGAACATAAGCCTCCCCTAGAGCGTGCCACGTTGCTCGGTCCTCTGCTTTCCTCATCCAGTGTCTGCCGGCGATCCTACGACATACATACATACATACAAGGATAGATATTTAATAGAGCTTGTAGGTTTCCTCCGGGATCGATCTTAGAGCGAGCCTTGTGCATGACAGATCGGTATAAACTGAACAAGTTAAATCGTCACTAATTCTGAGAAGACATACATACATACATACATACATACCTTGATGGTGCGTGGTGAGTGGTTTTATGTATGCGTACTTATATGTGGTAGAACTATGGTTCGACTGGGGATGTACCACCGTCGTCCTCATAGTCCCTCATGAAGCAATTCTTGTCTTTGGGTTGAAGAGACGTGGTTGCCGGGTAGACTTACATGCAAGGCGATTATCCCCGTCCTCAAGAGTAACGCATCTACGTAAAACCTCAGAATGGAGTTCAGTCCTGTTTTTGGGTCTGTGGGTGTTCATGGGTTACAGTGACCACTTAACATCAGAAGGCCTGCACGCTCGTGTTACTCTTCTCTCATGAAAAAATGTAGATGTCACCCCTATAAACGCAATCTGAAATATAACATCTCTGTTCTTTTTATTCTTTCTAATCATCTGTCCGAGTCACAGGAATGCGTAGCCACTAAACCAACAAAATTAATAAAATAATACGGAGTTGGTAATGGTAAGAATAAATGGGGTCGCAGTGGAGCGGTAACTTCATGTGGGGTCCTTTCGGTGCTCTATGGCGGGATGTCGTAACTCTCAGTGAGGGATTAACGCGTTTCCGGCTTTCAGCGGACCCCTGAATGGCCACTAGAAGCTCCTTCATATGTCCGATATGTGTCACGTGTTCCAGAGGGCGAACTTGTAGAATTTCTCGCTAATGAAATAAGGGGATTTCATTTAGATTAATAGATGATAGGGAATTTTATTTAGATATATAAATGATAAAATATCGTCGAGCGTGCAAGCCACTTGATGTTACGTGGCCACTACAACCCATGGCATGGCCATTCATATCTAACCTCAAACACAACTGAAGCTATCCGAGGTCGTATGCAAATGCGTACGTACTCCTGAGGAATAAGATAATCGCCTATCTTGTAAGTGTACCCGACAATCGCACCTCTTCAACCGAAACAAATATAGCTTCACGACGGATATAGCTCCTCCGTCGAACTCTAGTTCTAGCACCTAAAATATTTCATTTAATGCTTGTTAACTTTTAATCCAACATACTATTTATGTAAATTAATTTGTTAGTGTATAAGCTTTATTATGATACTAACAACTCCATATAAATACCAGCGCGCGAAAGCCTTAAATTATACATAGAACCGGACGACACAATGGACGGTGAACTTAGAAAGCTCTATTTTGAGTGTATACCGGCTAGAAAGCAGGTTAACAGCCAGCTGGGGCGATAACACGGGTGAAGAATCAAGGAAAACGTTGCCAGCTAAAAGAAATAGGGGATTTCCGCTTGTTACAATTTTATTAAGGCGCCGGCCATTGTGACCAGGCGTTTGCAGTGTATTGTTGTTATTGGTACACAGTGTGGTCGGAAAATCGTAATGATGTTGGTTAAGAAAACTATAGTGTTATTTTGTTGTAGAAGTAACGAACTCGCAAGCAGTGGACTCATGCCCTATAAGGCATTATAGATCATGGATGTACCCAAGTCCATAGCCTTTATAATTAAAAGTGGCTTTTAAATCTTATTAAAATTTCAAATTAGGAAAATTATCTAATAAACCTCCTGACTATTTTAACTTTAGTTGGTTAAATTAAGATAGAATTAAGAAAAATATGTAATTTGTAATTTATTTTATTTTGTATACAAAAAATATGTAATTGGTAATTTGATTTGTAGCGCATTGGGGCATCGTGGTGAAGTACGCTCCAGGCTTTCCCCGGTTGTAGTGAGAGACCGTGCTTAACAAAGGGTCTTAATAAGTATATCAAAATAATTTGCACTTGCAAGCTTATTTACATGATAAGGAAAGTAGAAATTTATTTTAAAATTTTAACATTCCTGATGTCTATCTATTTTAACGTGCTGATCTTACAGATTAAAATTATTTGGATTGGATTGGATGGGGCATGCAAACATATTCTTAATATGAAATGATATAAGCTTTTTGCTTATAAGCGTATAATATATTTAGGCTTCATTCGGTCCATACATCCATGAGTAGTCCTTTGCAAGCGTTTTCGGTTTTCGAAACTATAGACATATTGAAAATTAATTACCATTTCCTGTAATTGTGAGAGAGAATATCGTGATTAAACCTACTAAGGAGTATTCTAAAAAGTTTAAAGAAATACAATTTTTTTTATTCCCAATTAATAAGCTAGGTGGACTATGGCTTTCTGGCATTGGTATTCCATTTTTTTATACATTTGATTTGATTTTTTTATACATTTTTATGTTTTTAAAGTAGCAAACGAGCGTGCAGGTCACCTGTTAAGTGGGCACTGCAGCCCATGGGTATCCATAACTGAAGTTCTATTTAAGATCGCACGTCGATGCATCATTACTCCTGAGGACTAAGATCGCTTCGCTGTAAGCCTCTCCGACCGAAACACAAAAATCGCTCTACGGCGGGCGGATACGGATCATGAGGGCGGGGGTGGTATTTCCCCGTATGAGCTGTAGTTCTACCACTTTGACCTAGTAGTAGGGTAGCAGATTCATGATGATTTAAGATCCTTACGTAAATAAAACACCGAAAACAAAACCGCAGAATAGCTGGTGAGAAATAAATTTACAATGAGGAAACTAAACAAAAAAGATTCCGGAGTTACTGAGATTCTCAAAGAATACCAAATTTTCATCGCAGTTTCCTTCAAAGCATTTAATTTTGTAAAGAAAAAATAAAAAAAGATAAAGTTGTTTCTTTGTTACACGGATTGAATAGCGATGAGTGAATCTTTGACGACAATGAGCCCTGATTTAAATAACTTTGTTAGGTGGACGAAGTAAAATGATATTTGTGTGAAAGTTTTATGAGACGTTTTTTATTTCTAACTAGCTGTATCTACGAGTTCATTTACGTTAATTTTAAACATGACTGCGGCAAACAAACCTGTCTTGTTTTACTGTCCGCGCCAACCGTGCGGCTCCCACGCATACAGTGTGTGCCCCTGTACTGAAACACATCTGTTGTGTTGCGCGCCGCACAGGTGGATTGTTTCGAATATTAGCCGCCGCAGTCAACGTGTTAAGCCGCAGGGGCACTAAATAGGAATTATATAAGGAACTGCAAAATAGCGTGATTCTAAACCCCAGGAGACGAGCAGGGATAGCCTAGTGGTTGAGAAGTTATGTGCATATTAGAAATTAATTATCAGTTGCTTTAAAGATGAAGGAAAGCATCGTGAAGAAACCTACACATCAGAGAGTTCTTTGTAAAGTTCTTGAAGATGTGTGAATTCCACCCATTCCCATTTGGCCAGTGTGGTGGGCTTGTGGCCTGGACCTTCTGAGCGGAAATGCGTGTCCAGCAATGGGACATTGATGGTTGATGATGAAACTCATAGGTTGAATCGATGGGCTTAGAATCATCCGTTGACAGCATAATCAGCGTTGTCTGACAGTCTAGAGTCGGTAAAGATTTATTAAGTGAATATTTTCATGAATGTGTAATAATTATTAAGTTGCACTAAACCGATTTGGTTTTCTGATCTTTTGATTCCGAGATGCACATAAGTGGTTGAATTATAGTTCCTCCGGGTAGGTACCACTGTACCCTCACAATCCGCCGAGAAGCAATTTTTGTGTCTCGGTTGGAAAGATGTGGTTGTCGGGTCAATTTTAAAACGAGGCGACCATCTTAGTCTCAGAAGTAGCATTTATGTTCGACTTACGATTTGTTTGAGATTACATGAGGGTGTACATGGGCTGCAATGACCACTTAACATCAACTGGCCTGCACTTCATTTGCTACTCTACAAAATATATAGAAAAAATTGAATAAGAATTTAGTGTTATTTTGCTTCGGATATGTACACTATGTGAATATTTGCTACATAAAAAAGCTATTCTGCGCTACATTAAAAAATATTACTGCATTAAAACAGGGTAACTCTACACCAACTTCACCCTCGGGATGAATTCGTTTTAAACCGCGGTAACGGCTTTAGGACAGATTTATTTCGCCTATTCCCGTCTCTAGCTCCGATAGATACACGACCGTGGAATATTTTGTGGCACACAACAACGTATTTGTAGATGCAAGTGCCTATCTAGGGTTCCGTGGTGAAATGGCAAAAAGCGGAACCCTCATAATTTCATATTATCCGTCTGTCCGTATGCCACAACCCTTTTACTCAGAAACGATTAACACTTATATAAGGAATTTTAAAAATAGTATGTTTAAAAGTTAGTGAATCTGTATGTTTTCAGATAAGATTTCGCGAAGGTCTACTTCTAATGAAGACTAAGATGGTCACCTCGCTTTAAGTGTACCCGACAAGTACACCTCGTTAACCAAACCACAATAATTGTTTCACGACGGATTATGAAGCAGTACTACTTCCCCGGACAATAGCACTACCACCCATCGAAATGTGATAGAATAAATAACACTTTCTGCGCTCATTGCCTCATAGCCTCATAGCCCGGCACTTCAATATCACTATCGTAGGTGTTAGATGTAAAAATCTCGCTGATAGTATATGTAGAGCTCCGTAATAAAAATTGCTGTCAATGGAGGGTATCAAGAAATAAAATTCAAATTCAGTTATATCAATTTTTTAGTCATTCAACAAAATTTTAAGTGAAGACTACCGTTGAACAAGTATTCTAGTAACATGCAAGTATAAGCCTCGGTCCAATATGATCAAAAATTCCTGAACTCTAAAACTACCCTCATATTTAATATTCCAAAGAAGCACTAGAAAATTTTCCACACGTTCATAAATTAAAGATACCATCAAAGAATTTTCATCACACTTACGGGATGTACTGGAGGCGTAAATTAAATTTCCTCTAATGAAAGTTGCTCTTATCTTTAAAAACTTTGCTTTTTGGCGGAATTTAATATAAGTCCTTGGAACTTATTATATTCGAGACGTCGATGTGGGGTGGGAATTAATTAAACGAGATCGTATAATTTAATAAGGACCACGTGTTAGTTCTCTCATGATTTGCCTTTCAAAATGTTTTCATACATCTTTTTAGACCTTTCTTACATAAAGATGTAAGAAAATAATCAAACTTAGTATAACTTCATTATTTTTTTGTCGAAGGTCAATGATACCCTGATTTTTCGAAGTTATGTGCGTATTAGAAATTATGATTTCTACGTTTCTAGATATGTTTAAGTATATTATAACACTACCTAAATCAGAACACACTATCTATACCCTGCTGCACCTACTATTAGGTGGTATAAAATAACTATAAAACATATAACTATAAAATATATAACTATAAAACTACAATTCGACCGAGGAGATACCATCGCTACCCTCACCATCCGCCGTGAAACAATACTTAGTTTTGGTCGGAGAGGTGTGGTTGTGAGTATATTTACAAGCGATTATCTCAGACCTAGCACTAGGGGGCGCATCTACGTACGACTTCAGAAAGGGCTTCGGTCCTGTTTGAGGCGGCAGTGTCTCCTTAACATGTGGTCAGGTTTTTATTTATGTTCGACGAGTAGCAAACGAGCGTGCAGGCCAACTGATGTTAAGTGGTCACTGCAACCCATGGACACCTATATTTAACCTCAAACAAAACTGAAGTTCTGTCTGAGATCGAACATAGATGCGTCACTACTCCTGAGGGCTAAGTAAGCTATAAGTGTTCCCGAGAACCTCACCTCTCCAACCGATACAAAAGCTGCTTCACGGAGGATTATGAGGGCGGCGGTGGTACTTCTCCGCTTTATAAACTACATGCTCGTTTGCTACTCTTCAAACGTAAAAAGACATAAAATAACTTGGCACTAATCGTCAACAATTAATTCCTCTCTGAATGTAAAAGGTTAGGCCATAGTCCACCACGTTGTCCATGTGCATATAGGTAGACTTAACACGTCTTTGGGAACTTTATGAAGAACTCAAGCATGTAGGTTTCCCCACGATTATTTTGCCATTTAAACGTCTCTCTGGCCGAAAATCGAACGTTGAACCTTCTGCGTGTCCCTGTATGGTGACCGCTGCACCACGCGGGTCGTCAAAGATGTATTTTTTTTAAATTTAAGTGTTTTTTTAGTCAAAGGTTTTTGTAGTATTTACTATCAGCTATTGTTCAGTTGTTCAGTTGAAATATGTTTGAATGCATACATTTTTTTTTATTAATTACACCAAAGAAGTATAACTTTTTATGTGCGTAAGATATACATTTTGGAAGAGATACACAGGTGAGAAGGTGCCAGTTTATCAACGCACGTAGCATCCCTCACTAGACACCTTCCATTCTTCCATGGTATAAGAGATAACCAACCGGTTATGTATAAATATTTCATACACAGATAACATTTATGAAAACTGAAAATTTTATTTCCGCGAACGTATTTTTAACCTGTAATCAGTATTAATTATAATTATACAGGTAATTACAATTAAATAGTCTTTCAAATTTAACTCGGCAATCAATGATATTACATTACCTCGAATGTCATTTATTATACGAATCAGCATTTACCTCAGTGACATAATTTTCAATGAAAACAACGTATTATTTACGAACATTCGGCATTTCCAATCAAAAAGAGTTAATCAATGTTTAAACAGAAACAAAACAATACAATAATATTGGGCGCAAAATTCGGTTTCCTTCATGAATATTCAAACTACTCATAAATTGCAATGATTCCAAATAGCGAAATGTTATTATGAAATTTCATTTGTGTCATTATCCACTTGCGAATATTAATTGTCTTTCCTCGTACGCCCGACACAATATAAGGCATTAAAGATACCAACCCATGCATTCAGTATAGAGTACAGAAGATGGAGAATCCGAATATTACGATTAAGCTTTTACTACTCCTCTCCTTTATGAAGAAGGTGCCTGCAATCATTTTTATGACCCACGTCTGAGCAGGGGTCACTCTTTAGAACTGGGGAGACCTGAACCCAACTTCATACTATAGCGATGCTGATTAGTGGAGGATCATACGAGTTAGTGGCCAACCAGTGGAAGATGTTTACAAACTGTCCATAAGGCCTCTAATAAGGTCTAACGACTGCTATTCGATGATAACAACCAGATAACCTAACGTAGTCTCCGAAGCATGGAAGCACGCGTGAAATTTGCCACTAGCGGTCACCAATCCAACCCCGAGCGTCCGACGTTGCTTAACTTTGCAGATCAATAACGATCTACACAAACCGCAACTACGCGCGAGAAAGAGGGTGTAATGACGAACGGTATGGGTACCTTACGAACATCTTCCCAAGGTATTCCTGGAACCATGATATAGAACCCTGATATGCTCTTAAAAAAGGTGCAAAAAAATCTCCTTCAAAGCTGGCGTTGTAACGACTACTTCTCTGGTGTTGCAAATGTCCATAGACGATGTTTACATCGGGTGGCCAATCTGCTTTATCACTAGGTTTAGTTATGTTTACAAAAGGGTATTTCGTAGTTACCACGACAGTACTGGCGATCTACACGCTCGTTTGCGACTACTCTAACAAAGAAAAAGAAATAACAAATAAAAATCAATTCTATTACACTATTCACTGACTCTCTAACTAGCTTTAAATGGGGCAGTTGAATTCACATCTGATCTCATCGCAAATGCCGCAATCATTTAAATTTGGCAACCGTTTTATATTCCACTGCTGGGCACGAGTATGCATGGAGCATACTCCACCATGCTGCTCCAATGCGGATTGCTGGAGATACGGATTAGTGAGCAACCCGTGTCGAATGTTTTCAAACCGCTCAGTAGGCCTCCGACAAGATTTAATGACTGATATTCAATGTTGGCAACCGAGACCGACGTTGCTTAACTTCGTTGATAGGTTACGGTCTACGAAAGCCGCGGAGTGCCGCGCGCTAATAATTAGACGTATGTAAAATTAAAACTGAATTTCGCCGCGAATGGAGCGGATAGGTGCGCGCTGCAAGATTGCATATGGAGCGGATAGGTGCGCTGCAAGATTGAATATAATTTCATATAAAGAATTCTAAAATTCTATGACTATCGCGCCCGAGATGCTTGTGATTTGTTTTGGTGTGCGTTCACCTATAGTTTCCGCTGTTCGAACAATAATTTTTACCACTCAATCTGCCAGGACAGAGCCGAAATTATCTCGCGCAATTATTCAATTTCGCTAACTGTCACTTACATCCTTTTGTCCGGACTTGTTGTTAGGGCGGGACCATTGAATTTGCACTTCGTTACAATTTCAAGTGGGGTGCTCTAGTGGAACGGGCGAACGACTGAATTATTTCGCGAGATTGAAACGAGTGTTTTCGGGGAAATGTGGCGTGACGACCGCCCGGTGTGGCTGCCGGAAAAGGAGCATTTCCCTCCAGGCTAAGTCGACCAGAAACTTATTTATGTTGGCGAATAATGTTGACCTTTAGGTTATTTTAAAATGTATGAGGTCCCCTCGTATTGCTAATGCCTATGATTTCATCTGCCAATTTCTTAGCTCAGATCTTGCTTGCACAATATTTTTTTAATGTCATCTATAATAAAATTAGTTTTTTTTATTTTTGTCATCTGTTAGCAGATCCAGAGAGCAACTTATAACGCTGTACTCATAGCCCTATAATATAATTCGCTGTGTCGTGGGTGCTCTGGACAAATATAAAGACCAGTTCACAAACACCCAGACCCAGAACAGAAATCTAAGTTCATTATTTAGATGTCTATTAAATCAGGAATTGAACTCGCAACCCTCTACGTATCTAAAGGGTAAAGTAGCCATTGCGCCAAGCGGGTCAACTGGATCGATTGACATCATTATTACGATAAAAGAAAAAGAGAACTTTTAGAAATATATGTATGTAAGGAAAAATCTTTAGTGTTTCTAGAACATAAAATAAAGTGTCTAGCACACATAGATTTACATTAGAGGACGAAATATCGGTGCCAAGTTAGCTTCTAATATGCGTGTATAGTTAATTATGAAACTTGGCATTGTCTTCTAAGACGTTGTCCCGTAGTGTCATGCAAGAACAAGAAAAAAACAAGAAAACTCTGTAGATATAATAAATATAAGAAAAAATCTTTGATATTTTCCAAAACAAAATATAAGTGGCTAACACACAGACCTACACAACATCGGCTCATGTGCGTGTGCAGTACTAGTCAATTATGGAACTTGGCATTGTCTTGCAACAGAATCCCGCAGTGCTTGTAAGAAAAAAGGATAACTCTTTAAATATATAATACTAGCTGTTACCCGTATCTTCGTTCGCATTAAAATAAATCGCAAAAATAAAATAAATTTTTAATTACGTAACGGGTACTCACAGTATGCGTGTTTTCAATTGCCTATATTAAAAAACCGCATATCGTGAGTACCCGTTACGTAATTAAAAATGGGTAATTTCCGCGATAATATTAGCTTAAAATAAAAAAAATGTTAACGATGTATTTCTGCACCTGCAGCTCATATTAGTGTCTCTGCTTCATCAAGCTTCGGTTTAGCGTCCAACTCGGTTCCATCATGCCCGTAGAATAAATCAAAAACATTCGTAAAAATTGATTCGTTATAGATAGATATATATATATAGTAGTATAATAAATAATAATAATAATAATCTTTATTTCGTAAACAAATAACATCTTTACATTAGACAGTGGCCAGTACCTTC
>DWKL01001208.1:0-15251 GCA_018249415.1 Phareas burnsi | reverse complement strand
TATATATATTCTTATGTATGAAGATTAGCAAACGAGCGTGCAGGCCATCTGATGTTAAGCGGTCACTGCAGACGCACTGGACACCTTAACCTCAAACAAAACTGAAGTTCTGTCTGAGGTCGTACATAAATGCATCACTTCTCCTGAGGACTAAGATGGTCGCCTCGCTGTAAGTGTACCACAACCGCGCCTCTCCAACCGAAACACAAAACTGTTTCACGGCGAATTATGAGCGCAGCGGTGGTACTTCCCCGGATGAACTAGTTATAGTTCCACCACCTCTACATTTCTTACCACCTACACGAGTATTTCATTTTTTAAACAACATCTCGAAATAAGTTTCTTCAAACACACAAAACTCACCACTAAAGTCATGGTTTCTCCACCCGTATCCGAAGTTCAACTCCTTGTGTCCTTCGAACAGGCCAAAGCTGATCCTACCCTCAGACTCCATCGGGTTCGACGACCTCCTAGCACGAGCGTCGATCCAATGCGTAGTCCCCAAGGACGCCACGATCAACGCTATGCACAGACACGACCCGAAGAAGGTCGCGAAAATCATCGACCGCTTAAAGAAGTTGAGCTTCATCTCGACTTGGACTCAAACCACTTTCGCTTGTACTAACCACCGCTAGATGGCGTTGTGTCACATTTCTTCACACATGGCGTTCGAGATTCTTTACCACGTTTTCTACTAATTGTCTCCGAGAAAGCGCCGATGGGTGGCCATTGTTGATTTTCATAACATGTGTCTTTTTCTCTCACAGTTAAAAGGAAATCTGCAACAAACGCACAAGATATATTAGTGTTAAATGTCAAGTTCATTTTATGTAAAATAGCTGATTGGGTGAGAACTGGTCGATTTGAATGAAGTCATCCATACTTTGGTATTATATTTATTTAGTTAGTCATGTATGAAGTTATGTACTTATTAGATATTTTTATGTTAGAAGAGTAGCAAAAGAGCATAGAAATATATATTATATTAATAGTATCTGTTCGAAGTATTCATTGGAAGAAATACCAACGCCCCCATAATTCGTCATGAACCAATTCTTGTGCTACGGTTGGAGAGATATGGTCACCAGATGTTTAGTGGTGGTGGTGATACCCACATGTAACCCCAAACGGGACTGAAGTCACATCTAAAGTCGTAGGTAGATCCGTTACGGCTCTTGAGGACTGAGGTAGTCGCCTCGCTTATAAATGCACCCGTCCTCTCCAACCGAAACATATTGTGTTTCGGTTGGAGAGGACGGGTGCTTCTCGACTGATTATAATGCTGGCGATGGTACCTCCATGGTGGTGGTATTAAAATAAAACGGACCTTCATCAGGCCCGTTTAGTCAACTTGTAGCAATAGGAGATGCACCACATTATTCCGTTTTAAAAATTCTCATATGAAAAATTAGGGAAAATCGATATAATTATAGCCATATTGGCACGTTTTTGTGATCATCAACATATGGCCCTGCGGTATCTAGTCAAGTATAAAATGATCATACCATTAACACATAAACACGTTTACGAGGACAGCGATTGTTACGATCTGTGGAGGCGTAGAAAGTTTGATGAACTACTTATTATTGGCTTGTAAACAATGCGTAACGATTTTAGCAGTGAGCTTTGTGGTATGAATTTGAAAGGCGTGGTTTCGAATCCCACGCACTTATACACCCAAGCATGCACGCATGCACGCACGCACGTACTCACGCACGCACGCACGCACGCACGCACAAGCGTACGCGCGTACGCACCCACACACACCTATTTGTGTTAAGATCTCCAGTGATCTCCAGTCGTAGTACAGGTTTCTATTATATAGTGAACTATATTTTGTGTGTGCGTGTGTGTGTGTGTGAGAGCACATGCGCATGTGTGTTTATTTCTCTGGCATGAGCTAAACGGCTTGATGAATTTTAACATATAAGTGTTATTATCAGTGTTCATTTAATTTTGTTATTGAATAATTGTATTAAATAAATTGTGTTATTAGATTTGCTTTGGAAGAGCGATATGCAGGGTACATTAAAATTTCAAATAATGAAAATGGCGTCTTCCATTTGTTTTTTCGGCGCCGCATTTGCGATTTAATTAGTTAAGTGTTTTTGCAGTCGGGTTTTTTTGTTCTAATTTAATTTATCTTGTTAATTAATAAGAAATTTTTAAATGGTATATGTGACGTGACATTTTTATAAAATATAGTTTTTATTGTAATGTGATATATGACTATTAGTGTGTGTCAAGTATTTATCCACGTTTCCGGCCCGCTTTAATCCATCTAATCAAGTATAAACTAAGCTATGAGCTTTAAAAGGTGATTAAATATAGCAGACACTTTAACTTTGTTCATTTGTATGGATATTGCACGCAAGCGGTTCCTGGTTAGTGTAACCCAATAGCAATGACCTTGGCGAGTAACGTCGGTAACAACGAGCCAGCTCAGCGGACCGCAACCACGCCGTTAGGGGACATAACGATTCGCTGGGGAATAATTAAAATTGCTTTTATATATGTACATAACAGATAGTTTTATGTGTCGTCATCATTTTGTCTTATCGATGCGTTAACAGCTTATAATGTGCAGTGATATCCTAGTGGTTAAGATTCCGACATCTTACACTGAAGGTACAGGGATTCGAATCCCACACTGACATCAGATTTTCCAAAGTTATATGCGTATTAGAAATCAATTATCACTTTCTTTACCGGTGAAAAAAAGAAAACATCGTGAGGAAACCTACACATCTGAGAGTTCTCTGTAAAGTTCTAGAAGTCTACCAATCCGCTTTGGGCCAGCATGGTGGGCTCTGGCCTGACCTGTCCCATTCTGAGAGGAGACGTATGCCCAATAGTGGAACATTAATGGCTCGATGATGGCTCGACGATGTTTTTCTCCTAAGAGCAAGCCCGGGCGAAGAGGGATCCATCGAGGCTCGAATTACCCCCCACTCACCCCTCGTCTGTGGTGCATTAGTGTCGTAGGGTGTGAGAGGCCTGGCAGGGCCAGACGTTCTTCTTTCGATCAGATCGATTCAGGTTGCAATGATTACTTAAAATCAGATGGCCTGTTCGTTTGTTACTCTTCTAACATAGTAAATAAAGAAGATATATAAAAAAAAAGAAATCAAAAAAAGTAAATACGTTAATCAATTAATAATGAATAAATGATATATCACTGACCTCTAAAATCGAAGGTTTTTATACAAACTACCAAGTAGCGAGCGCATATAGCGTTAAAATGTCAACACACGCTTACAACATATAAAGTTATGACATATTTGAGAATAAAAACGAAATATATTTCCTAATCCCTGAAGGTGGTAGGATTCTTCGTGGTGATTCTTCATGAATTACGAATTTAATTTTAATTATGTCAATAGATTCCGTGCTATCGCTTCTGAAGTTTTACTTTTTCAATTTTAATATTGTATTTATTAAAGATAATTGAAAGTAATCGTTATTGTACGGCCTTACTTAGATAACAACCTTAACTTTGATATAAATTGAGATCAATTGACTGTCCTTTTATCTTTTCAGCGAAATCCAGCAAATTCTTTGTAATTGCACGTTTGGAAATAAATTATAAATTCTCGTTTTAAAATAGTTATTATATATAAATACTTTTTACAACAAATTCTAAAATTTGTGTCAAGGTTGGCATGAATAATAAGCTAAGTCCTTTGATTATATACTTGAATAGATGCCGAATTTTATGTTTTATAGTAGCAAAGGAGCATGCAGGCCACCTGATGTTAAGTGGTCACCACAACACATCCAACCTCAACCAAAACCGAAGTTTCCTTTGAGGTTGTATATGTATGCGTCACTACTCCGTAGGACTATGATGGTCGCCTCGCTATACCTGTGCCTGGCAACCGCACCTCTCCAACCGAAACACAACTGCTTTATGGCGGATTATGAGGGCGGCGGTGGTACTTCCCCAGACGAACGATTGTTCTACCACCTTTCTAAATTAAAAATTCGAATAGAATGTTGACGTTTAAAGAAACAGGCCAAAATCGCCTGACTTGGCTACGTAGCTGTTTACCATATGCCTGAAATGGCTTGACGCACACAAGCCATAGCACTACACTACCCCGGGTGCATTTTATATTAATCGTCTCTATTTTATTTATTGAGAAATTTCAAATGGAGAGTACGTGTAAAAATGCGTCTTAAAATTTTTACAATGGTGCGTGAGATTGTGGTGCAATGCTGTGATGTGATTGCGTGACGAAAATAGCCGCCAACAGTTGGCGGCAATTTTTTTCTACGTTCCTTAGAATAATAAGAAAAAAATATATTTCATAATCCCTGAAGGCAGTAGGATTCATCGTCGTTTGATCCTGGCGGTACCACCGACACACCTATTGCTGCCTTAGCAGCAGTGTAGCGCTGTTGTATTCTGGTTTGAAGGGTGTGGTAAGACAGATTCACTTTAACCTTGTCTTATCTCATTCCTAAACCCGTGAATGAACTAAGTCTTTTAGAATGTAAGGTAATGTTTGTATAGAACAATAAGTATTTAATTCTTTAACACGTTGACTGCGGCGCTAGTAATCGAAATAATCAACCCGTGCGGCGCGTTACACAACAGATGTGTTCCAGTACGGCGGTACACCGTATGCGTGCGAGCTGCACGGGTGGCGCGGACAGTAAAACAAGACAGGTGCACTTGCCGCAGTCTGTGTTAATACACTGCTTGCGAGTACTCTAGGAAGACTATAAGAACATTGTCTCGAATGGCCAACGGTTCCTTTTATACTAACGCCGTAGATTGTCGTTACAATACCAAACTACCCACCCGCGTTTGTTAATCATAATTTTAGGGAACTTCTCATGGTTTGTTAAGATTCCCATCATCCGCTGGACACTAATTTCAAGTATAATAATATCCGTTGCTAACAAATCCAATAAAAAAGATATAAACCTAAAATAGAGAATAGGTTTTCTTACTACACCCACCAACAATTGCAATCGAGGTCAACATGAACAATAACAGAGGTCGTAAAACTTTATAACGTATACGCAAATATAAGAAATGGATTTGTACGGTTCGGTAGATGTACCTTCTTTTATATCATCATCATCTTATTTTTTAATTTGAGTAGCAAGTGTAAGGTTACCATGTAATTATCTATAAAAACTAATGTTTAATGACCACATTATCTCGAGACATTATTTATTTGTTATACATATTTATGTAATTCGTTAATCTACTAAAACTAAATATTCCTTTTATATGGCAATAAGAGCATTGGTGACATTTGAAAGGTGGGGGTATTTTTCGAGACGTATAAATACCCGAGCATTGTACAAAACGAGACTAATAAAGAACTTCACGAAACCTGAACAGATCTTTTACAAGCGACATTGCACGCCACCTGGCGTTAAGTGATCATTGCAGCGCATGGAGACCCACATCATAAGTACAGTACATAGATACGACCTCGACAGAATCTTAGGCCTCAGGACTAATAACGTACCTATGCGTTACTCCTGAGGCCTAAGATGGTCGCCTCGCTGTAAGTGTGCTCGGCAACAGCACCTATGCAACCGAAACACAAAATCTGCTTCACGGCGGATTATAAAACGACGGTGGTACTTCCCCTTGAACTATAGTTTTACCACCTTCTAATTCATCAATCATCAAATCATCGTTATCGTCATCATTATCATCATCATCATCAAACCATTATTGCCCCACTATTATCCCACTGATGATGAGCATGGCATGAGCATTTTATACATTAGTTATTGTTACTGATATTTTATAGTGTATATAAATTATAATAATAAATAAAAACTCTTTAAAAAAGAGGTAGAGCAATAAAAAAAACATGAAACATACAAATAAATATAAAATGCAATGCTGAATGGTTTTGGCGTAGTCCACCACGATGCTCAAGTGCAGATTGGAAGCCTTCTGACGTATTCGGAAACAGAACTCCGCCATATAGGTTTTCTCGTGATGTTTTAGTTCACCGTAAAAGTGACAGCAAATTGTTCGGAACTAACCCTGCCATATTAAGTATCTTCGTTACTCGTCTATAATCCGATAGACCTGAATCCCAGATACGCTTCAGCGATCTTCGATGTCGCGAAGGTATTCCGTTATTTCATAGCAAAAAGCTAAGTAAACATTCTCTTGCTGGTAAACAACTAGCTACAGCCGGTGAACAAATTCTTTCACGCATTCCAGAAACGTTAAATTAAATTGGAATGTTTTGCGTTTTGATGCTTCAAATCATCAATACATTAACTTCCCATTGCTGGGCACAGATCTTTCAGAATGAGAAGGGTCAGGCCATAGTCCAACGCTGGCCAAGTACGGATTGGTAGACCTTCAAAAACTTTACAGGGAACTCTCAGGCATGCAGGCTTCACGATGTTTTCCTTCACCGTTAAAGCAAATGATAATTAATTTCTAATACGCACATAACTTCGCAAAATTAGAGATGTGTGCCGGATTCGAATCCCGAAATTCCAGTATGAACCAACTGGTTCCATACCTTTAAGCCTTCGATTATAATCTTGACAATGTGTTCATTCCAAATATTAGACGCTATTATTGACATACATTTATATCAAAATCAAAACTGATGAATCATACCCAATTATAAAAATGCAAAATGCACATTAAAAAAATGTATTTTTTGTTTTAAGAGGAGCAAACGAGTCTACTAATGTTAAAACTTAGTAGGCCACTAATGCTAAGCGATCACTGTAGCCCATGGACTCCCACATGACACTCAACCTTATCGGAAGCCTAGTGGGTGGTTTGAAAACATCCGATACAGTTTGACCAATAGCACCGCATTGGAACAGCGTGTACTATGCTCCAGACCTCCCCCAATTGTGGGGAAAGACCGCCTAGCAGTGGAACTGCAACTGCAACTACGTGTCCAGTTCCTGTCGCTTTTATACATCCCCACTTTCAGTCTTGGCAACATCTTCAGCTAAACTAGGGTAGGTGCGTAAAGGAGGGTCCTTTACGCACCTACCCTCATCTTTACTCAAATGTCAAGTCAAATAATTTCTACCATAACAATGTTATTGCCTATTTGCGTACCCATATCGCTTCGGTACGCTTATCAAATTCAAGTTGTACCTAATCGTTAACGGTGCATAATGGCCAGCTGTTACGCGTATTAACTAACAGTGGTTAATTGATCCTTTGTAAGTTGATATAGCGTATACGTTTATTACGGAACGGCATGTAAATTACATCCATGGCAGTTAAAGGTGGAATTCATTAATTTACCAAGCGGATTCGCTACTCTTGATAGAGAAACGCGTCATAGATAATAGTACGTCAGTCTGCAGTGTTACTGGAAAATCGACTGAAGACAATCGATCTTGAAGAATAACAAACGAACGTGCTGCCCACCCGACGTTAAATCCTCCATACAGCCTATTATCACCCATAACCTAACCTCAAATAGGAAAGCACTCCCCCCCCCCCAAACTCTTTCGGTCGCACCATCATGGTCTTTCAGGTACAGTTAGGGAGAACAACGATTTTTTCCATTATGAAACACGATTGGTTTTACATGCCGGTTGTGTAGACATATAGGAGACATTTTTGACATTCTGACATGTACTCGGGGCCTGATGTTTCGCTTATGCGGTATCAAATCGCTGCAAAACAGAACATTCAGACGACCCCAATGTGAAGCACACGGAGTCGATGCGGACTTGCAATTTATATTTTATATTGTGTATATATTAGTAAATAACAACAGAGAATCATGGGCATAATGGAAAAAAAATAGGAAAGCTCTATTGCGTACAATACAATCATTGCATACGTAACAAAGATGCGTTACTACTCCTGAGGACTAACATGGCCACTTAGCTGTAAACGCACCCGGCAACCATACCTCCAGTCGAAACAAGTATAGTTTCACGGCGGATTGTAATGGTGATGGGGATACTTCCCCGCGCGATTTAGTCCACAATTAAACGAAATTGGTTTTTTTTTTGGAAACAATGTAGAAAAATAGAAAAACTTACACATAAGATTTTTTAATGACTTATATGTCTCTTTCTTTCCTTTACCCTTCAAACAAGCGTTGAACATTACTGTCATGGGGCAATAGGTGATTATGAGTTCTACCCAATTGCAACGTATATGGTCAAAAGTATGACTTGTCACGTTTCGGTCTCAGAACTACTTTCCTGATATGCTTTGATAATCTAGTTCTTGTGATGTAATTTCCATTGCTTCATACATCTGGTTTAAGGCTTATTGGGTAAGCATTAAACCAGATATATTAAGCAATTTGAACTATTTACTTGGGATGGAGAAAACTTTAAGCCTTACTAGGCGGAACCATAAGCTTAGCTCAGGTATTTACTGTATGTACACATGTATGTGTCCGCGCGCGTGTGCGTGCGTGCGTGCGAGCGTGCATGCGTTCGCGCGTATGTATGTATGTAAGTATCAGTGTCAGTGTAATTATTAGTGTCAATATATATTTAATAAGCAAGAACTATCATAGCCTATTGCCACGATTTTTGCACGTAAGCGGTTCGAATTTAAGTCATTTCTAATTTTCCGAAAGCTTTAGAGTACGACCCGACGAGTCGCGGGGCGCAGTGGTAACCGTACCGATCCGTCATGCGGAGGGTTCCGGCTTTGATTTCCGGCCAGGCCAATATCCAAATGATAAATCTAGATTTTTTATTTTGGATCTCTCGTCTTTGTATATGTCCATAGCACCCACGACATACGGAATCCTGCTAGGTTAAGAATGTATAAAAAAATTATAAGGGTGAAGGGCAACATTGTTAAAAAGTTCAAATAGTCTTCAAACATAAAAAATACTTGTTTGCTAGTATGTATTACAAAAGATGGTCCGTACATCTTTTCTTAAACGGAACCAATCGTTCAATGACCCATGAAAAATGGCCGCTTTCAAATACAAAGCAGCGCAGTCATTATCAAAATTAGGCGAAACGGGCGAATTACGATTTTCTCTCGCTATTTTCGTGTCGGATATAATTTGAGTCACGGAGAGAGCGATGTGATATAATAGTCGAATGCTAAGGGGCATGCCATAGATGGAGGATCATAATAGACTCCGAATTTATATGGAAATAAATAAAATTTAAGTGTCTATTGGGAATTAATAGCTGTAAATTTCTCAGCTTGTATACATCATTACGGACATTAGGAAAAACGCTGTACACTATTGAAATTATTTGATTAATGAATAGAGTAACTCCTTAACGGCGAGATTAATTACGAATCCACACGTCTCCGGCTTATGCCTCTCCTCACTTCCGACACTACCAACATCTTCAGGATCTTTCGACATCTATCATCCTCTTCACTAAGTCAAGTCATCTTCTCCACTGTGGCATATCTATTTCCACGATACTAAAACATAAATACAACAGAAATCTAAATTCATCATTCGGCCGTCTGTCAGGTAGGAATCGAACCCGAAACCCTCTCGGTGTCAGACCGGAATGATGTTCGCCGCGCTACGCGCATCGTCAAGGTATATAGTAAAAAATTTAAGTTAATAATAAATAGAAATCGACAAGAGGCGAACTTTTGAATCTGATCAAGATCCACTTTGGATGGCTGCGCCAAACGAGGCATCATCATCGATCCATTAATGTCCCACTGCAGGGCACAGGTCTCCTCTCAAAATGAGTAGGGTTAGGCCATAGTCCACCACGTAGGCCATGCGGGTTGGTAAACTTCACACACCTGCTACTGCCCCAAAGGAGTAATGGGTAGAAATCAACATCATCAACATATTACTACCTCACTCCTGAGTACGAGTGTCTTCTCAGAATGAGAGGCATCGGGACTTGATCTACCATGCTGGCCAAGTGAATTGGCAAACATCACACACCTTTAAGAACTTTGCGGAGGATTTTCAGGCATATAGGTTTCCTCGTGACGTTTTCCTCTACCTTCAAAGTAAATGATAATCGATTTTCTAATACTCACATGACGTAGAAACATTAGAAGGAGTGCATGGAAGTCCAACTTCGAACCAACTGCTTGTAATAAATAGGACCTTAAAGATCTGGGCTGTGGACTGCGATAATGTTGTTGACATTTGGCACCGCTGGCCCTCGATGCTCACGTAACAGTTAAGTAACGTAGCTGGGCGCTGCTGCACTTTCAACAAACAACTGTAATGTTTAGGCGCCAAGTTGTTTCGTTCACACTCTCTTTTTGAAGTGAAAACTTATTTAGCATCGTTGTGATTTGAAACTCGATGAAACGAAAAAGCGACAGTAAAAAGACAGACACATAGATTCATAAGATTTAACGTGGGAGAAAATGAGATAGGAAGCATATGATGATGATGATGATGATGATGATGATGGTGGTGGTGATGGTGGTGACGGTGGTGGTGAGGGCGGTGGTCACTGTGGTGATGGTGGTAGTAGTGGTATTGGTGGTGGTGATGATGATGATTTCGTCTCATTATCTTGAAGCCAAAATTTTTGAAGGTTTCACTTCTACCATGTTTGAATTGCACACTTGTATTTTTTTTAAAAATAGGCTTTCATTTGACCGCAATATCACTTGATAGTATGACAGATGAGGCAGATGTAGCACGGTTGCCTAGAAGATGCGTATTCATTTTTGCTTTTAACAATTCTAAGTTGTCAGGGAAAACAGATTTAGTCAGAGAGTTCCACTATTTCGCGGTCTCCATAGCGCGATAAGCGATTGAAGGTTTTATGAATCGATTTTATATTTGTTTTAGTATGGGTATAGAATTGTAGGGAGAGAACATTTCATCCCGGGAGCTACCACCGCCGTCGTCACCATGAAGCAATTCTTGCTTTTTGGTTGGAGGTGTTGTTGTTGGGTACACTTATAGCAAGGCAACCATCTTAGTCCTCAGGAGTAGTAACACATGTACGTCCGACCTTAGATAGGACTTTAGGCCTATTTGAGGTTAGATGTAAGTGTCAATGGGCTGTAGTGACCATTTAATATCAGGTGGCCTGTACGCTCATATGCTGCTCTTCTTACAAAAAAAAATGACCTGTCTATTTGACAGGTCATTAAACATCATCATCGTCAACCCACAGTTGGGCACGGGTTTCCTCTCAGAATGAGAAGGGTTACGCCATAGTCCACCACACTGGCCGAGTGCGGATTGGCAGACTTCACACTTCTTCGAGAACTTTGCAAAGAACTCTCAAATGTGTAGTTTCCCTCACGATGTTTTCTTTCAACGTTAAAGCGATTGATAATTAATGTCTAATATAACATAACTTCGACAAATACGAGGTAAGTGAGGATTTCGAACCCCGGCCTCCCAGTATAAGAGGGCGAAATCTTAATCACTAGGCTATCAATGATAATAATATACATAGGTTTGTTTTATTTATTTATGCACCTTTTGTTAAACTTTGATAAACACAGGTACGCACGACTGTAGCAGTATGATTGTGTTATTTAAGCATAAAAATACTGTTTTGTCTGTGACATTTTAAGCACCAATCACTAAGTTACTAAATGCAGTAGTAACCTATAATATTTATATTGCAAATTGTTCCACTCAATATGTCACCTTAAAGCAGAAATAGTAAGAACGTAAATTTAATTATATTAGGTAGGCACTAAACAGGACGAACTTGGCGATTATTTACACATTTATGTCTGAAGCAAGAACAAACAATGAGATTATGACATCGGAATAGGAAAAGAATGGCCGGATTGAAATCCGTCTCGAACTACAATATTAGTTTGTTGATTCACCGTTTAGTACCGGTTACCGTGTCTAAACCATAGTTAGTTACTATTACACAAACAGTTACAGTAATTAATCTATGCAAATTAATAAAATAAAAAAAGTAATTTCAAAATAGGTGGTGTTCGATCCAGGTACAACCGTCATCTTTATAATTCGCCCTTAAGTAATTCAAACACTACTTCAGACGGTGCTTCAGTCGTGTTTGTGGTGAAATGTAGGTGTTCATGGGCTGCAGTAACCACATAACATCAGGTGGCCTGTACGCTTGTTTGCTACTCACCTTACATAATAAAAAAAATTTGTATGATGTAACACGAAGAATTTCGACGTTCGTTTCGTCGATGTTTACAAAAACAGGTCAAAATTGCTGTGGCTTGCTGCATACAAGCCACAGAACTGCACGTCCTTCTTGACGACGATAGCCGTAAAGTTTTGTCTATGTTTTTGCGTTTGTAATTGACAATTTGGTGAAGTACATATTTAAAAGGAAAACATGTAAAAAAATTGGAAACATTTGCCTAAGGATAAACTAATTGGCTATTCGGTTACAACGTATTGCTTTTAATTTCGTCCGTCTGTGTGTACGGACTAATCTTAGTTTCCAAGACTGACCCTATTTTGAAGTTTTTACGTAAGAGCTTTGTAATTTTGTTTGGGAATCTATTCAAATACTTCGTCCATGTCTTCAATAATGTTTTTTTATATCACAGAGTAGTAGAAAAACACAGAAATTTTGCATAAAACTCATTGTTATTCTATGAACTAGATAGAACGAAAAATGTATCAAAATAGTTATACTTAAATATCAATGAATAGAATTCCTTTAACTTGAGGATACATAAGCTTCTTATAACATAATTCATCATTATTTCAAAAAAGACTAATTATTTAGTTGAACGAATAGTTTTATTACATTTCGATTCGATTAACCGCCTGCTGGGTGCATAATTAAATATCGATTAACATTACTTCTAGTTTTGTTAATCTTTATTTCAACTTACAATCAAGGTTAATGGCCAATCTTTGATTACATGCTAGAATATATACCGTGAGGCCCTCTGTCGGCGTTTACAAAAACAGGCCAAAATCATTATTACTTGTCGCATGCAACAATGAAACCGAACATCCAATTAGTTTGTCTAATCTTAAGCTAATGTTTCCAATTCTTGACATGTTTTCCTTTTAATATATACTTGACCAAATTGACAGTCACAAGAGAAAAACGCTTATAAAATTACCCGCCTACAATTGACGTCTATCTTCGTGGAGAAGATAGTAGTTTAAGTCGTATGCGAGCCACAACACTTTTGGCGTGTTTTTGTAAACATCGACAAACAGCCATGCGGTATTTATTCAAGAATACGACATAGACAATCCTAGTGTGGGGCATAAACGTAAAAATGTTTTCTTTTAAAAAAAAGGATTTCTCAATTATAATGCTTTGTTGTTTGTCTTTCGAGGGAGAAAACCATGATCACTACTCTTTAAAGAGTAATAGCATTACTATTCTTTAAACAGACGATAAGCTTGTGTTAAATGAGTGCGTAAAGTAGGCCCCATAGAAACTAGTACGATGGAGCCGTTAGAGATGTTAATTTCTTTCGTGATTCAATTATTATGGGCATTGCGATCGCAAACAATTTCTCTATTCACTTTCTAACACCTGTAATCATGACTTGAATATAATGAATGGGTGCAAGTTGGAGAAGTGATTTTTTTAATGTGAAAAGAGAGTACAAACGGGAGAGCTGGCCACCTGATGTTAAGCTGTCACTGCAACCCCCATTGGTTTAGGTGTCCATACACCTAAATCTAATCTTAAACAGGACTGTAGTCCTATCGTCGTAAGTTGATGCGATACTATTTTCATGACGAAAATGGTCGCCTCGCTGTAAGTGTACCTGATAACCGCATCTCTCCAACCGAAACAAAAGAATTGCTTCACGGCGGTTTACGAGAGCAGCGGTGGTACCTCTCCGGACGAACTATAGTTCTAACACCTATTATCTATCTGCGTGAAGCTAGATGTATCAAGTTGAATCATAAAAAAATGTTACTAAATGTAAAGGTGGTAGAACTTTTCGTAATTTTGCACCAGCAGCGAAAAATGAGACGTTCGGCTCTTCAGACGCAACAACTCATCTTATCTTATCGATTTCAAGTAGGATTGTTTAAGGCCCGAAACATACGTTCATGAAGGCAGTGAGCACCTAAAAACTGATAGCCTGCAAAAAATGTTTAAAAGGTTCTATTGTTGAAGCGTTCATTGCTCTGTGGCGCCAGATAATTACAAACGGTCCTCGGATGTATGACTGCTTCGTTAAAAATTAACCATTTTCATTAGCATGTCTATGCTTCAAAGCACACGTGCAGATAGTCTAGGTTGTTATCATTCAATAATTGTCATCAACCCTTGCTTTTAAAATCCCCTCGAAACATGTGTGTCGGTCCGCTAGGGTTGTTATATTAAACCAAAATTAATGTTAGATATTAAACTCGATATTTTTACAATTTAAGGTTGCGTACTTCAGTACTTATTTTTATTTAAGCTTAACATAACTTAAGTGTCTGTAACAACTAATTAACTTATCCCCTGCAAGGGCAGCTCGGCTGTATGTACTTATCGCACTATGTACTTCGAGTGACCAATGCCTATTTATTAAAGTATAGTCAATCCATATTGGGTGGAGTCCAATTGACACTATTTTGACAGGACCCTTTAGAAAAGCTCAACCTTTGTATAACGTAACATAAAAACAGTTAAATAATTAACTTTAAATCCATTAATTAATTATTTTCTTATCTAATCTGTAACTAAATTTAACGCATACATTGATTAGAACCCAACGGCTTAGTGCCAGTTAGTGAAGTTACCTGATTGTCTTAACTACAATGATGAGAATAGAAGTCAAATGTTACTTATTGCATTACATCATAATTGTAACTAGAAAGTTTGCATGGCGTTTTGTATATTTTCTGTTGTGTGAGGTTTAAACATAGACATATTGCATAAAAAATTAAAAAAATAAGTTAATAAAAACAGAGTACGCAAAGAAAGCTAGGCTGGCCTCTCCCAATTGGGCGAAGCCTAGACCATACTTCACCACGCTGATCCAATGCGGATTGATGCATAATAACTGCTAAGATATTACGAACAAAACTTCTTAAATGGACCGTAAATTTGACTTTCATAAATATTTGCTCTCACCAGAATAGTACTGAAGCTAGGACTATATCAGCATCATGGCCCATTACTACCTACATAAGTACATCAACCAAGTGAATGAATTAACAGTGATTAATTCTACTTCAAAATGTGTGTGCATCTATTAAAATAAATGAGTAGTTTTTAGTAATTTACAACTGCATTGCAGTGGGTAATTGGTATTACCTCATATTATCCACAATTACACAAATAAACATTCTTGCTTATATTAATTGGATTTTGTAATATGTTCTAAAATATTTAAAAATTAAAATGTGGCTTAAATGTAAATTAATATAAGT
>DWKL01001207.1:0-15252 GCA_018249415.1 Phareas burnsi | reverse complement strand
CCCATGCAACTGGGCTGAAATATAGGCAATTCAAAAACCGCAAATCGTGAGTACTCGTTACATAATATAAAAAATGGAGAATTTCATGATACGGGAACATTCAAAGGGCTTAGGACAAGTTACAGTGGCGCAAAGTAGGGAGGCCTCTGTGGACTAAAAAAGGCAGATAGATAGGTTGGTAGTGAAAAACTTCGTCGATCCAAATGATAGAGGGGTGTTGAACGACCGAAAAATCGTCACCAAATAAAAATCACAATCCTCAATGAATGACCGACTCGTAATGTCGAGTGACAATTGAACATTCTCGAGATCGAGCATTCACTTGGCGAGCATCGAGCATCTCTCCACGACTCTTCACTTTTTTACGGTTTGCGAATACGTGTCGATTCTAACTTGACTCTTTATTTCTAACTTTTTTACGTCTACCTTCATTGGCTATTCTAAAATTCGCTGTACTGCATATGCCATGGATACGCACGAAAACCCAAATTCCAATTTTCAAATCGGGGTCACTGTTAATTATAACAACAATTCGAACGCGAGCCTCTCAACCAGCGCTGTGACAATGTCATTATTAGTGTCAGTGATTGTCAGTGTCAGTTAATACTATAACGACAGTGTCATTATAGTAATGACTGACGATGTCACAGCGCTGTGAGGTCCGCGGTCAAATTCCGTCGGAAGCAAATATTTGTGTGATATATAAACTGTTTTCTTTGGTCCCTAATTCTGGTTAAATGTGGGTATTCTAGATTATCAAGAGTATGCGGGCGGCTGAAACGGCCGACTGTTATTGCTCCCCTTTACTCCACTTGGCCTACAGCAAATTTACGATATTCGACATTTGTCAATAAAAAACCGAAATATATCTGCCACATCTTAAAATACAGATCACTTTTTAATTTCTCCTCCTCGAATATCAGGTACTCCGCCAGGTTGGACGTGATGATAAGGTTTAGTATGGGTTTACTATTTGGACCTTTCCAGATTTTGTCGACCGACTCTCTTACTGGGTGACAATATCTGACTGGGTTACAAACCGTCACAACTCTTCAGTAGTGGCTCCAAGTAGCTGTATGTAATGGAAACCACACCCTAATAGTCAGGAATAGTTTAGATAGGAGTCCTGAGATAGAATTTCAATCATATTTAATATTGGATGTGGGTGAGCATAGGCAGCAGTGACCACTCAAAATTAGGTGGTCTGCACGCTCGTGTGCTACTCTTCACACGTAAAGAAAAGTTTTTCGAGCGACTTCTAGCGGTATTCTAGCTACTTCCCCGATAAGCATATAAAGACTTTTTCGGTGAAGAAACGGAGGCATCGTCAGTACGACAACCACTATGGTCTTTTCAGCAATAAAGGTTGGAAAAAAGACAAGATACAAAAGACCTTGCTAAATAGAGGCAGTTGTACCATAGTAGAAGAATCCAGAAAAGTACTAGGACAAAGAACAAAAATACATTTCTAGTCCAGATGAACAGCAGCGAAACTCAGAAAATAATATCACATTACACACTATCGTTCTTCTAAAAGTAAGTTCGTAACATCTGGCATTACGCGAACCATTCGAACGACATCAAATACAACTTCGCAACACTATCGGAAAACTCAACAGAATGAAGATCGCACAATCAAATACGCTCCGATACAAACATACGTACAGGAAAGCCCGATAAACTTGTTAAATGTTTTCTTGCGAGTATATAATGTATTGTACATTACTTATTTTACCATTTAATGCCAGTTTAGATGCTCTTCTTGTTGTCGTAGTAGGCACCTAAGTTATTGCGTTCAGAAAATTAACAACAGCTATAAAATTGTTTAATCTACGATTACCTATGTCATTTAAGAAGAACAAAATGTAGTGATTTATAATGAATTAATATATACAATATGACATATTCAAGTTAGCTGGCGACTTCGGTTTACAATTGACATTAACTGTAATTGTAATTCTGTGTCTTAATAAATAGAATAAATGCTCTATAATTAAGATATACCACGTCAAACCTTACATATCTTATTCTAACCAAATTAATGATTATAATAATGACAAAATTATCAACTATTTTGTACACACAAAATACCGAATTGAAGCCCAAACTAAAAGACCAAGACAATCAGAAACTCAACACAGAGCAGGCGACTCAATCAGGCAGTTCATTCAACTTTAGGGCAGGCTGATGTTCAGAGGACATAACGTACACACAAATTATTCCATCAAAGAAAATCTATAAAAAATAATACAACGACGCTACCTGAAAACTCAACAAAAATCACGTGACACTATCAAACTCTTCTTCAAACCAAACTCGAGTATCTGACAAACACTTTATTAACAAAAGCTCGCTAACTGAAGTTACAAACCTGTTTGTAGACGGCACACAAACTACCGAATCGAAGGAAATCAACTACAACGTCGCTATGCCACCAGAAAACTCAACAAAAAGCTCGCGACACAATCAAACTCTCACTAAACTCAACTATCTGATACAACATTTGTGAAGCGAGACCGATAAACTTCCGCACGATCGGGTTACAAATGTCGTATGAACAACTTCACTATAGGGTACATTAAGGGTTGTGCACATCTATAGGGTGTGTACATTTAACGAACAACATTCTGAGCTTCTCATTAGTTTATGAGTGCTCAATTTTGCGACAGTGTTAACCGTGATAGGTGGTAGAGCTAAAGTTCGTCCGGTGAGGTACCACCGCCGCCCTCACAATCCGCCGTGAAATAATTCTTGTTTCGGTTCGAGAGGTGCTATTGTCGGATAGAACTATAAGCGAGGTGATCATGTCAGTCCACAGAAGTAGAGACGTATGTACATACAACCTCGGCTAGGACCAGTAGTGTTTTAGGTTGGATATGGGTGCCCATGGACTGTAGTGATCACTTACCATCACGTGGCCTATACGCTCGTTTGCTACCCTTCAATCATAAAAAAAGAAAGAAATAAGATAGAAAGAAAAAACGTCGTGGTTAAGATTCCGGCTTCTGATGCTTAGTGTCCAAGGTTCGTATCCCGCACGCACGTCTAATTTTTCGAAGTTATGAACAAATTAGAAATTAATTATCATTCACTTTAACGGTGAAGAAAACACATCGTAGGGAAACCTAAACATTTGGGAGTTTTTTACACCTGTAACCGCAACGCAAGAATTGCTTCATGGCGGATTATGAGGGCGGCAGTGTTACCCCCCGGATAGAACTATGGTTCTTTAAATTATCGCCTACAAAATATCGTACAATATCTGCACAAGTTTCCTTAAATCGGTAAAAATCTGTATTATTTCATATTTAGAAATCGTTAAGATCAATCTAGGGTCTAGATCGGCCTAGTGTTCATTATTTACTTTTCAATATCACTTTAAATTATTTTGTACCTAGCATTGGACAAAGTCTTCTAGAACGTCACGCGAGCCTATGGATTTTGTTTTCCGCACCCTACAAAGCTGAACTCAACAATTTCTAGTAGAGTATTTAGCACAAAAGAGACCTTAACTAAATAAGCTATCTCAAAGCGATGTGCACAACCCTTAGACATACAGGGTATGTAAGTCAGAACACAATTTTAAGTTCGCATTCGCAAACTTACGCGAGCTTATTTCGCAAATTTCACGCGCCATGAAACGCGAGTGACTGTGCAATAAAACTTGGGGCCCACTAGTTACACACAGTATAAAGTTGCCGCTTTATAATATGCAAATTTCACTAACTATTAAAGGTTTGTTTTTGTATACGCGTCTCGTTGATTTCGGTTCATAATCATAAGTAGAGCTATATTTTAACATAAGCCATACATAACATAACACCAATATAATTTAAATATCAGTAAATAAGTTATTTTATGTCAAAATGGCAACAAATGGGCGTGCAGACCACCGCATGTTTAATGGTCACTGCAATACAAGGGTATCCACATTTTAACTTAAACAGGGCTAAAGTGAGGTCTGTTTTACGTATGTACATAAACAGTAAACTGAGTTTATTGAGTAACATATGCAAGCGCGCACAGTCCCCCTTGCGTGGATCGTAATCGATCAAACAAAGTTGTGCAACGTCGAGAAAGGTTGGCAGCTAGACAGGTGGCCGCTAGGGGCTAATTTTGCCGCGCTTCCGTGCTACGGCACGTTAAGCTGTCGGTCCAGTTGTTATTATTGGACAGTAGTCGTTATACCTTTTCGAAGGTCTTGGTGGGCGTTTTGAAAACATCTGGTAGAGGTTGGCCACTAACCCATATCTATTTCGACGATTCAACATTTGAACGGCGTGATCCTCCAGGGTACCAGTAGTGGTTTTTTTTATGTGAGAAGTGTGACAAACGAGAGTACAGGTAAACAGATGTTACGGAGTCACTGCAGCCCATGGACATCCACACAATCTCAAACAAACCTGAAGTCCTGTCTGAAGTCGTATGTACATGCGTCACTACTTCTGAGGGGTAAGACGGTTGCCTCGTTGCAAGTGTACCCGACAACCGCACCTCTCCGACCAAAACACAAAAATGCTTCACAGCAGATTAAGGGGGCGGCGGGAACTATAGTTCTAGCACCTATTAAAAAGCCTTGTTGTGGTTGTGGGGAGGGACCCGTGCCCAGCAGTGGAACAAAAAGTTACAGCCGAGTACAATAATTAGTACACTCACCACAGTGATGGGATATGCTGGATTGATGATCGTGTAGAGTAGGATGTGATTCGGGCGCGCTGGTGGCTCGCGTTTGCGCCGCGGCTCGCCCGCCATATAATTGTTGCCATTGCTCTGTGGACAAACGGAGATAGTGTTAATATTATACTAATTTATTCCTTATACACCTTACATGATCAGTGATAAACAGTCACAGCCTAGTGGTTAAGATTCCGGCCTCTCAGACTGGAGTTACGGGGTTTGAACCCCGCATGTACTCCTGATTGTTTCGAAGTTATGTGTTATTAGAAATTAATTATCACACGCTTTAACGGCGAAGGAAAACGTCGTGAGGAAACCTGTGTACCTGAGAGTTCTATGTAATATTCTTGAAGGTGTGTAAAATCTACCAATCCGCACTTGTCCAGCGTGTTCGACCGTGGCCTAACCCTTCTTACTTTGTGAGGAGGAGCGTGCCCAAGGACATTAATGCGTTGATAATGTACTTCACATAAATTTATATGAACAAAGGTGGACTCAATGTTGTAAGTATTCTGTGCTAACCAAGGAAGGCTATGAAAGTTTTCCTTTATGCTTGAAGAGAAGCAAACTAGCGTGTAAACTTGATGGTCAGTAGTCACTGCAGCCATGGACTGCAAACAGGCCTATCTAAGATCATACGTTTATAGAAGCGTCGCTACTCCAGAGGACTAAGATAGTCGCCTCGCTTGTAAGTTTGGCCGACAACCACACCTCTTCAACCCAAACAACAACTACGTCACGGCGGATTGTGAGCGCGGCGGTGGTACCATGAGGACGAACTATAGTTCTATCACCTATCAGTATAAATTTACACAAGATGCGTTCCCTTACCGTGGTAATTAATTCCGAATGCACACAATTTCGAAAATTCAAATGAATACTATTGCGGTGCCATAAATCAAATATTTGCTGCATCAACGCAATTAAACGTCAGAATGTCCTGCACGGTAAATCATAAAGCACTAGGACCCGCATAGATTAGCTCGATAATACCTTTCATTATAAATCCACTGTCCCACTGCTGGGCACGGGTTTGCTCATACGGTGAGAAGGGTTAGGGCCTAGTTCACCACGCTGCCATTCTTAAGTTATAATGCAACTTTTTTTTATGCGAAAAAAAGCAGCAAGCGAGTGTGCAGGCCACTTGATGTCAAGTGGCCACTGCAGCCAATGTACGCCCACATCTAACCTCAAAAAGGGCTGACGTCCTATCCGAGGTCGTGCGTACATGCGTCACAACTCCGGAGGACTAAGATAGTCGAGACGCTGTAAGTATACCCGATAACCTTCCCTCCATAATCGAAACACGTGGACGAAGTTAGTTTTTAAACTAATAGTTTGTTCGATAACTGCATTTTCACATAGCATTGAGAACGCCGAAATCCCCCGCGCAGGCACGTCGAAAATAAGCGAGAGCGAAAATTTAAAACAGCTATGAGGAAAAATCGCGCTCAGCAACAAACCAATAAAAAGTCGATTACGATATGATTGACGATAATGAATCTATTAAATTAAAATAACAACACGTTCTAATTAATTTACTTATGTAATATCTTCATTAAACATCGAATCAAATAATCATCTTTATTAAAAATAATTTATGCTAGTACCATACGTACAATTACTGTCAACTCTCTCTATAAAATTATGCTGACATGCTGACGATGTTAATGCACGAAATCGCTAGTACAAAATTACAGGAATTAGCCATTAGAGACTGTATTTTATACTGACACCATTTAATAAACACGATATTATGTAAATCATGCTGATCATTATTCCCATTATTAAACAGATTTTAGTACATCAGTGCGCTGTTGAAAATATGTTGGCTTTATCATCATTATCATTATCGACGTATTAATGTCCCACTGCTGGGCACGGGACTCCTCTCAGAATGAGAAGGATTAGCCCATAGTCCCACACTGTCCAAATGCGGTTTGGTAGATTTTCTAAAGCAGATCCGCACCCAGCAGTGGGACAATAAAAAGTTAATAACGACAACGACAACATCAAACCATATTTATTTTATTTAGCCTTTTCGAAACTCGTGACTTTATTTCTTACTTTTATCTTTTCGTTCTTGTTATATGCAAAACCTCCCGGAACTTTATCCTTCGTTCGTGAGGATTACGTCGAGACTCCAACAAACATCCGAGCGTCCACTTGTCTCCCGGTATACACGGCGTATGGAAAATAATGGAACTGTCTTCACTTCAATAGCGAAACTGTCGCGAGCGACTTATCGAAAATAATGGATTTTTAAATAGTTTTTACTAAAAATATTTTTTTAAGAAATAAGCAGTACCTTTGTACCATAGTCTTTATTGTATTAATTTTTACGTATTGGTACATAAATTAAAACATGAATAAATAAAATTACAATCTGACACAAACACGGTCACTATCAGAGAAAGGAAAGGAGTTAGTAAGGAATAGGTATTACCACAGCCCTTAATGACTATATCTGTTACGGTGCTATCATCGAAATACGTAACGGATAGACCGGTTTCGACAGAACTCGCACAAAGTTTTATTTATTTAGTAATTTATGTACACACATTGAAATGAATATAATAATGATAGTCATATACAAATGGTACAAAAGTTGTATAGATAGGTAGGTAAGTTTTTACATGCAAGGTCATAAGATTTTATATGTAATGATGAAAGCACATTTCGGAAATATAAGATAAATTAAGGTAGTAAACATTTCAAAACGACAGCAGTGTGGGGAAGTTTACGTTTGACTCCCCCCGCGTGGCACAGCAGTTACAATACTATTTTAACACGCAGTGTTCCGGGTTCAATCACCAGGCAGACATCTAAATGACGAACTTATATTTTCATTCTGGGTCTGGATATATGTCTACTCGTCTTGTATGTGTCCATGGTGTGCCACTATACAGGGTATCCTAGTGAGTGGGTCCATAAGTGTAGTAAGCGTCTCTTTGTTAAACAACAAAATTAAGTCGAAACACAAAATCCAACAACCGAAGACGAGAATATATTACAAGTCTTATTCAACATCCCATATATAATATAAAATATATATGCAGTGGAAAATCAAAGGAATAGACAAGCTACTACCACTAAACACTCAAAGCCGAGATTAACAAGTTTAATTATACACAACTCACAATACAAGAAATTACCTCCAAGCCAAACCGCAATACTACAAATGAGCTTACGGACAAACACGAACGGGAGCCCTGCCGTCAGCTAACAGCACAGCAAACAATTGAAGTCGCCTCAAAACAGTGAAATTAATAGCGACTATCTATCTGACCAAACAGAGGCAATAAGACGATACGCTATGAATATTCATCATCACGAGCGTAGGAGGACCCTGTCAAGATGTAGGGCATGTCATAAGCGAAAGCGAGATTTTATTATACAACGAAAAGGGACAACTTTATAGGAGAGCTTGTGCTGCGAAGCTCCGTTCTGAACGATATGCTTTTTTTCTATTTGAGAGGAGTAGCAAACGTGCGTGCACGTTACCAAAGGGCCATATTAAGTGATCACTGCAGCCCATGAATATCTACATCTAATAGGTCTGAAGGTCTACACGTAGTACGTAGCTGCGTTACTACTCTTGATGACTAAGACGGTTGTTTCGCTGTAAGTGTTCCCGGCAACCACACCCCTCCAACCGAAACATAAGAATTGCTTCACGGCTGATTATGAGAGCCTCGAGAGAAAGAGAGATATTAGTGTTGCCTCCCCGGACGAACTATAGTTCGTTCCCCTATTTTATCATCGAGGCGTGTTATTGCTGGAACAATTTGACATTATGTTGTCTGCTCGGATATTTTTTATTTTACAAATAAAAAAACAAAAAAATGACTCGCGCAATAACCGAGTAATATATTGGTGTTGCATATTTACAAAAAAGAAAAAACTGTTTTTTTTTCATTGTGTCCGCGACCCTTAACGCGAGTCCGACTCACACTTGGCAGATTTTTATTTATTTTACTTTAAAGTTTGCACGGTAGTAATACCACGTTGCACGCTTGTATACATTATCATTTTTATGATAAGTTTATATTAAAAAAACGTAGCAATAACATTTTTCTTGTATGTTATCCCTATATATGTTACATTTTTTATTATTTCAGAAGATATCCGCTATAATACCACAAATTGCTGGGTTGACGTCGACGACGACTGACAACGTCAAATATGACGATAATTTTTAGAAGGCTCATAAAATATTATGAGCCTTCTAAAAATTTCTCAACATCATTTGGGGTTGACTGGGGGAGAATGCCACTAGGCATTAAGCTCCGTCCACTGTAACGTTTAAAAATGAGATAAATAAATGAATATTCTGTGAAAATTATAAGCTATCCACTGATATTCAAAAGACAAACCCTTTTAAGGCAGGACGGCCGGCCGAATAGACGTACCGACGGCGTAGGCTTAGTGCAAAATCCTAAAAAGCAAAGTAGAAAAAAAGAAGAGGCAAAATTGTTTTTGGATATCTTTGTAAGAGTTCAATGAATACACACAACAAGGAAATATCGGACCAAACAAACGCAATAAGGCGATAAGTATGAATATTCATCATCACGACTCCGCTGCGAGCGTACGAAAGTCTGATCAAGATTGAGCGCAATCCATAAACGAGCGCGTTTCGATTACAAAAGTTCATTCATACAAGATAATACAGTACCAAGATTATATTTTTATTTATATAGTGCTCGTGGTATATTAATACTGCCACGGTGATTAAAAAAATCAGCCTGGAAATTTTGTAAAAATAAGTGGTATTTACAAATGAATTAATTTATTTTTACCAACCCCACCAATCCGACCCGCGACCGTACCGAACATTGCTTAACCTAGTAGATGCGATACGATCACACACAAGCCGCAGGCCATCAGCCGCTATAAGCATACAACGCGCTATGCTTTCTTAACCGCCAATCGCTACCAACTTGCACCGTTCGCGATACTATCTCATAAGAAAACGGGGAATGTAACACGGTCTCCAATCTAATTTAGTTAACGCTCTAAATTCAGTGCACAACGGGCGGGGGATTTAAATATAGAGTGGGTTTCTTGCTAACTTAGCGGAATCTTAGTCATCAGACTCCGCGGATAAGTTAAGTTCGCCCTTATTAAACGACACACCGACGTTGAGTTTCGAAGTCTCACCTACTTAGATATTGAATGAACTTATTCCGATCAAAAACCGATAAGAAATAAATCATGAAGATACTAAGACAACTGTATACATGACAGAATTGAATTACTGGGACTTTCAGAATAAATAGATTTTCATACAGATATTCTTAAAGAGATATTAAGATATATTCAGAATTATATTGTTTTGTTTTGCTAGATGGTAGAACTACAGTTCGATTTGGGCGGTAATACCGTCACCCTCACAATCCCCCATGAATCCGCCCCAATACTTGTATTTCGGTTGAAGAGATGTGACTATAGGGTACAATTACAAGCGAGGCGACCAACTCAGTTCTCAGAAGTAGTAACGTACAACCTCAAACAGGATTTCAAACCTGTTTTAAGTTAGATATGAGTGTCTATGAGCTGCAGTGACCACTTAACATAAGGTGACCTGCAAGTTGGTTTGCTACTCTTCAAACATAAAAATATAAATTGGTTGATTTCATTTTTTAAGCATAATTTTAGTTAGTAACTGCATCGAGTGTATCATAGATGCGCTGGAGTTAAACTAAATTTGCTCACAGCAGAGATACGTACAACGATATCTCTGGCCTACACAGATCCACTATCTAACGCTGGCATAACTGAGAATTAGTTATTTCTAGGAATTACCGCGCAATAATGTGAACAACCTCTCGTACAATTTTATCCTTCACACAACTTTTGATTTGATTTTTATTTTTAGTAGCAAACGAGCATGGAGGTCACTTGATGTCGAGTGGTCACTGGAGCCCATGCGCACCCACCTCAAAGAGCACTGAAGCCCCATTCATGGTCGTACGTAAATGCATCACCGTCACTATTCCTGAGGATTAAGATGGTTGCCTCGCTTTAAGTATACCCGACAACTAGATCTCTCCAACCGAAACACGAGAATTGCTTTACGTCTTAACTTAACGGAGAACTCTCAGGTATGCAGGTTTCCTTACGACGTTTTCCTTCACCATTACAGCAAGTGATAAATAACTTCTAATACGCACATAACATCGAAATATCCGAGATGCGTGCGGGATTCGATTCTGATGTGTGAGAAACACTATTAAAACAAAGAAATACTTGTTTCGTCTTATACTCTCTCACTCCGATCTTGCATGTGATACGCGAATCATTACTATACCCCGATCCCTCGATCCCTTGCCTACGCAGATTCGCTATCTAAAGCGGGCCTTACACGGAATTAGCTATTCCGGAGGATTACCGCACAGAAGGGGAGCGAACGTCACAAATGTTAATCCAGCGCGTAATGCGTTCGTGTAACTAGTTTGGAGGCCATGTTTGTTTAATAAAGTAACGTTTTGTTCATGAAGAATGAATAAATGAATAAACGTACTCGGGAAAGTCCTATTTGGAACTTCAGCATTGTTAACATATTAGTGGAGATGTTGGAAATGTTCGTGATTCAAAAATATTCAAGAATAATATTGATCGATGGTAGAACAATAGTTCGACCGGGGAAGTGCTACCGCCCCCATTAATTCGCCGTGAAGCAATTCTTGTGTTTTGCAGTTTGAGGGGAGTAGTTTTCAGATACACTTAAAAGCGAGGCGACCATCTGCGAGGCGACCATCTTACTCTTTATGAGTCGAAACGCATCTATTTACGACCCCAAATGAGGATTCTGGGGCTTCTGTCTTGTTAAAAGCAAAATATAAGTGTCCAGGTTTAGGTGGCTGCAGACACCACTCGATATTAAGTGGTCACCGCAGCCCATGGACACCCACATCTAACCTCAAACAAAACTGGAATTCTATCTGAACTGGCGCGTAGATGCGTCACTACTCCTAGGACTTAGATGGTCGCCTCGCTGTTAATGTGTCAAACCAAAGATGCGTTACTATCCTTGACGATTAAGATAGAAAGCGCCGTATAAGTTTTTTTTTAATTTTTTCTGTGAAAAAAGTAACAAACGAGGATTCAGGCCGCTTAATGTTAAATAGTCACTGCAGCCCATGGACACCCACATCTAACTTCAAACAGTACTGAAGTCCTATCTATGGTCGTACGTAGATGGGTTAATGCTCTTAAGGACTAACGCCCGCATTTATAAAGAAGTAATTACTTATGCTATCAGATTGTGCAAAGAAAACTTATTTCAATTATTAAGACATTTTGGTGACCATTTTTTTATGATTTTATTATCTCTCTTGTTGGCAGAAAAAAAACGTTTGACAAGATAGATAGAAGATATAACCCTCCCAAAATAGGATGGATTATGTTTACATTAGAAATAATTACTAACATACGGTTTGATATGTTATTATTTATTTCTTGTACTTGACTGCAGTTTGTAATTTCCTGTCTTGTCATACTTGTCATAACAATGGTAAAGAGCAATTTTTAAAATTTCTAGACTCAGCAACTTGAATATCGTCTAATATATTGTTATGGACAACATATATAATAGCAAAAGTTGGTTAAATGATGTCCATTTTAAAATAACCTTCAAATATATACACGCTACTAATGCAAAATAGTAGTTTTAAGCGTATTCTCAAAGTGGGGATTTGACAGCGCTATCTTCAAGCAATTACTGAACTATGAAGTAAAAATTGTTACTCGAGTAAATATTTTCGCTTGAGTACTCACTTTTACTTCTTTATAAATACGGGTGTAAGACGGTCCCCTCGCTGGAAGCGTACCCAGCAACTACACGTCTCCGCTCGACAGAAACACAAGTATTGCTTCACGGCGGATTATTGCGCGGCGGTGGTACCTCTCCGTATGAACCACGAACGTCCGGATAGACAAAAAATTCTTACAAACCAGGACACAACGGAATTTAAAGCAGACATACGCGTGGCGGCGGTGCCTCCAAATCGAACCACGAGTGTTTAAACATTAAAACAAACGGTACAAAATGTATTCAAAGTAAAGTCGCAATGCACAGTAAAGTCACGGAACTGAATACACACAGTTAAATATTTCACAGTACGTGCGGATGAGTTATTTCAGCTATTATCTATTTTACTACAATTCGTATACAAAACTATTTCAGTTAAGGAGCAGTACGCTGATACAAATAATGATATGATAAAAAGAGAAGATTGCCTACAACCTGGATAGGCTCTTCCATTAATCCTATTCTACTCAGAATTAAAAAATGTAACGTATTTATACTTATATATAATCAATCCATTAATTTTCCACTGCTGGGCATGGGTTTTCTCAGAGAATGAGAAGAGTTAGGCCATAGTCCACCACGCTAACCAAGTGCGGATTGGTTGACTACACACACCTTCAAGAACTTTAGGTATGCAGGTTTCTTCACGATGTTTTCGTTCACCGTTTAAGCAAGTGATAAAAATGATCGAAAAATCAGAGGAGCGTGCGGGATTCGAATCCCGTATCCCCAGTGTGAGAGACCGGAGTGGTAATCATTAGGCTATCACCGCTTTTTACTTTTTTACGAACAAAAATATTTTAACCTGATGCAATAATTATCACACGATTCGACCATTGTAAAATCTGTGTCAAAATAAAAACCACGAAGGCATTTGGCCAACAATATGACGCTTCAATGTTTAAATAAAACAAATTCGGCACACTTCATATTTCCTATACTTGTTAGATTTTTCCAGCCATCGCCGTAACAAGTCTAAACCATTCTTTATTTGAATTTCTCAAGCCATCCCCTTAACAGGTCTAAACCGTTCCTTATTTGAATTTCTCGCACCACTGGCTTGCGCCTTGTACCAATCTTGCACGACGTACATAGACACAATGCAATTTTATCTCTATTCCCTAAGGAATAAAACTCATTTTACAACACTATCTCTTTTCATATATTGTCTTTTTAAAATGTACTCTTCGACGATGAAAAGAGCCAAGAAAATGGGCTTTATTAGAAATGAAATAAGGTACGATTTAAAACGTGTACACGATATGCAGTTTGTTCAAGATTGTTATAAAAGATAACCAGCTATCTTAGTCCTATTTAAGGGCTAAGTTATAGGAAGCCTGGAGTAAAGGTCAATAGGGCCTTTTGCATATTACTAGATGTTAACTGCGGCACGAGGTTTCATCCACTTAAAAATATATCTTTCTAATATATATATAATTATGATATAATAATATAAAAGTATTGAAGCACCCATAACCCCGTGGCTTGCACGGATGTTAATTAATCTATAAAGGTAATCAATATCGGACGCGGTCGGGAGTTGGATGGGTGGCCGCTAGTGGCTAAATTTCAAGCGCGCTTCTGAGCTTCGGAGGGCACGTTAAGCTCGACAGTTTGTTATGATTGGATAGCAGTCGTTAAACTTTCGGAGGTCTTGTGGGCGGTTTGATAACTTCCGACGCGAGTTTGTCACTTACCCATTTCTCCGCAAATCCGCATTGCAGCAGCATGGTAGAGTATGCTCCAGGCCGTCTTGTTTGCGAACGGAGACCCGTGCCCAGCAGTGAGACATAAAAAGTTTGCAACCATGAGATAACGAGCTTTCTTCCGAAGTATTTCCTAAGCATTGTAACAATAAGGCCCTTCAAATGAAGTGCAAAAGACTTGGGAGTGATGGAAATTTGGCGACGGTGACCACTTATCATGAAGTGGTATATCTGCCTTCTAGCTAGGTGTAATAAAATTATTAAATAACCAAATCCGAACCGAGCCAGGCTTATTTTATTTTGGGACCCAAATCGTTAGCATCGATAAAGAACCGAGTGTAACCGGTGTCTGTCTGTTATCTTTTGTGTAATGCTATTGATAATTGCTATTGTTTCATTAACTCTCACGGGGCGTACAAATCACTGTACCAAAAAAGAGAATGGCTAATAAATCATCATCTTCATCACCATCGTCCTAATCGCTTGCTCATGTCTGAGGGTCGTGATCGCCAAGGATTCTCTTCTCCGTATGTCCTTTCCAAGTTGTTGTTTTGCGAGAGGCCAATAGAGCTATGTACGTTGGTATGGCACATCTCTTTAACAATATCGGTCCATCTTATTTTGACAGACGTTAGAACTATAGTTCTAACGTCTGTGAAAATGGTACTAGTACTAGTAATGGATGGTACTTCCCTGGACGAACTAGTTCGTCCAGGGAAGTATCGCCGCACTCATAATACCCCATGAAGACATGTTTGTTTCGGTTGGAGGTGCGGTTGCCGGCACAGCGAGGAAATCATCTTAGTCTTCATGTGAGATGCAATTACGTACCCCATATAGTACTTTAATTTTGTGTGAAGTTACATGCAGATGTACATCGGCTGCAGTAACCACTTAACATCACGTGGCCCGTACGTTCATATGCTACTATATATAGAGGTTCCACCGTCATAGGTGTCAAAACAAAGAAGCTACAATAGTATTTTATATTTCCTTAGGCCAGTTGCAATCCCATATATGAAGAGGCGGACGGCTTCAGGTCGTGGCTCCGGC
>DWKL01001206.1:0-15255 GCA_018249415.1 Phareas burnsi | reverse complement strand
TAACGGTGAAGAAAAATATCATAAGGAAACCTCAATGCCTGAGAGTTTTCTGTATAGTTATTAAAGGTGTGTGAAGTCTACCAATCCACTTGGGCAGTATGGTGGATTACGGCCTAATCTTTCTCATTCTGTGAGGGAACCCGTGCCCAGCAGTGGGACGTTAATGTGTTGATGACGTGATGATGATGATGATGATACATATGACGAATTGTATGGCGAAGCGGTAAACTTACCGGTTTGGCACGCAGAAGGTTGCCAGTTCCTTTCCTGGCAGGCAGACTATTCTGTTTTGGGCATTCATATCCTCGCCTTTATACATGCAAAGGGTATACACGTACGTGTAGTTGGCACCCAAAATACAAGGAATCATCCTGTGGGGCAATGAGTGTAAAAACGTTATTATTAATTATATAGTTGAAGTAGGTAGGTCATATATAACACAATTACATATATAAAATTTAACAAAATTAATTTTATATATAGGCATAATTTGTAATAAATAATGCATTAAGTTTATGTAAGTGTACGTAATGAGTATTTAAACAAACAGACAAGCACAAACATTCCAAAAATAATCTTAATGTAACCTTTCACATCAAAATGATCTTAATGTATCTTTCACAGTGATTTTCATAAACATATCAGAGACGTGTTCACAACAAGACATTTACCACCTGTCTTATGAAGAAACAGGTGAAACGTGAAGATGTATTGTTTACATTGACATTCGGATTGAGGAAAACGTCAAAAAATGCAGAACGCTTTTGTATTATCTGTGGCTCCATAAAACGCTCACCCACAGATAAATAATCGACCAATATAGAGCGAAGTAATCTAACTTATATTACGATCTAATAAGATTATTTCCTTCTTCTTAAAGCATGTAAGCAATGACTTGGTAATAATAAATGTAGCCTTAAAGGTGGTAGAACTATAATTCGACCAGGGAGGTACCACGTTCTACCACTTTCACATAATTATCTACCTCTATATAATAGGAGGTAAAACTATAATTACTCACCTAGCGAGGTGCCACCCCAGCCCCCATAATCCGTCGTGAAGCGATTCTTGTGTTTCGGTTGGAGAGGTGTGGTAGCCGGGTACACTTGGGTACAACCTTAGATAGGACTTCAGCACTGTTTGAGGTTAAATGTGGATGTCCGTGGGCTGTTGTGACCATTTAACATCAGGTAACCTGCACGGTCGTGTGCTACTTTTCGCACATTAAAAAAATACACTGAGTACATGTTTTTTTGCAATAAACGTACAAACGACAATCTGTTCTATTTCTGCCTTATAGCAGTAATGTAGCGCTTCTGTGTTCTGATTTAAGGTCTAACTTAGTCCTCAGGGCTAAGAAAGCATGTGTGATCACCTCCAAGTAGGATTCCTATCTTATTTGATTTAATATTTTAAGCTAAATCAACTTATTGAAGTCTCACCGCTGGGTACGGGTCCTCTCTCAGAATTGGGAAACTAGGCCATAGTCTACCACGCTAGCTTTAGTGTGGATTAACAGACTTCAGACACCTTCAAGAACTTTACAAAGACTTCACGCACCTTCGAGAACTTTACAAAGACTTGACACACCGACGAGAACTTTAAAAAGACTTCACACGCCTTCGAGAACCTTACAAAGACTTGACGCACCTCCGAGACGTCACACATCTTCGAGAACTTTACAAAGACTTCACACACCTCCGAGAACTTTACAAAGACTTTACACACTTCCGAGAACTTTACAAAGACTTCATACACCTTCGAGAACCTTACAAAGACTTGACGCACCTTCAAGAACTTTACAAAGACTTGACACACCTTCAAGAACTTTACAAAGACTTGACGCACCTTCGAGAACTTTACAAACACTTCACACACCTCCGAGAATTTTACAAAGTCTTCACACACTTCCGAGAATTTTACAAAGTCTTCACACACTTCCGAGAACTTTACAAAAGATTTCACCTTCATTTCATACCTCCGAGAACTTTACAAAGAACTCTCACATGTGTAGATTTCCTCACAATAACTCCGTTCACCGTAAAATTAAATTATAATTAATTTCTAATACGCACATAACTTCCAACAATACTCCGTTATATAAACAAAAAACGCTAAATCTCAAATCCTGCGCCGCCTCCTTATACTTACATATTCTTTTTGTAAATAATGCGGTGATTTTAGAGTGCATTCTCATTTAAATAAGTACAAAATTCAAGAGCCTACCTGCCCTCGGCTTTGATACAAGTTTTATATCAAACTCTACTGGATCTCTACCGCATCATGCAAGATACCGCACTGTGTACCGCAAAGTATCGTACCATACTTTACCGTTCTATACCGTAACTTACTGTACTTTACTGTAAAAAGAAGCTTATAAGAATTACAATAGAGGGCTCTATTGTAATTCTTACAAGCTTCTTTTTTTATGTTTCAAGAGTAGCAAACGAGCGTGCAGGCTACCCGATGGTAAGTAGTCACTGCAGCCTACGGACACCCACATCTCACACAAAGCTGAAGTTCTATCTGAAGTCATACGTAGATGCATCACTGCTCCCGAGGACTATGATGGTCGCTCGCTGTATGTGTGCCTGGCAAACACACCTCTCCAACCGAAACACAAATATTTGGTTTTCGGTAATATTTCGATGTGATGTGAACAGCAGCGGTTGCTTTTTGGCGGTTGCTGTAGTCAGTCAATTAGTCGAACAAACAAATTTATTAAAACTAATTTAATTAAAAACCGTAATTACAATTATTTTAGTATCCAAAACCTACCCTAGTCCTTCCACGTCGAAGTAAAATTGGATTAATTGTCTTATGTTAGAAGTTACCACTCGTGACGTCACGTTTAGACCTAAAAACAACAAACTATAATGAACCTCAGATACAATTCTTGTCCTATCGGGATCGGTAAATATAAGTAGTAAACAGAAACTCAGGTTGAGTTCACTTCGAAGCGTGGCGACCATCTTCGTCCTCACGAGTAGTAACGCATATATATACGACCTCAAATACCACAGTCCCGTTTGAGATAAGATCCACATCTTACATATCCTTAAGCTGCAATGACTATTTAACATTAGGTAGCCTAGACGCTCGTTACACTTCATAATTTGCTACATTTCATACATAATAATATATGAAAAATATATGAAATGTATACTGCAATCCTTACATATAGTTGTCGCCATGTTTGTGATTCAAAACTACTATCAAAATTTACAACCAATAAAATCTCTTAATTAAAACACTTTCGGTCGGTTTAAAACTGTTAAATGTACAATATTTACAGTCTTCATAATATTAGCTAGCATGTTCTTTGATATTTATTTTTATATACGTTGTAAAAAAGCTGTCAAATAAAATTGGGTACCTACTAAAGTTGTCAATTTATTAGGAGATGTGTTTATTTCTCTTGTGTTATTTAATTGTGTCGGAAATATTTGACATTAAAATGTCAAGCGGTAGAATATCTTAACGAAAAACAGGGTAATTGTCCATAATTATTAATATGCCCCGTTTCGTATTGTGACGATCATTTACATCGTTAGTATAAAAGGAGTAATCGGAGGCAATTGGGGATGGACAGTTTATAGTTTTGCTAGTTTTTCACTTATGTCCGCTTGAAGTTTACAATTGACTGAAAATAATCCAACAGCAAACGAAAATACCTAGCAAAGGAACATCCTATAGATTCGGTGGTAAGTGATCGCTGCCACTCCTGGACATCTGCAGACTACTAATAGGATTAAAGTCCTACCTGAGGTCGGCCAGAACCAGACAGCAACGTTTAACACTGCTATTATAATCACACTGGTATTCATAGGTAAAATTATAGCGTTCAGGAAGTTACCACAACCGCCCTCGTGATCCGCCGTGAAGCAATCCTTGTTTTTCGGTTGGAGACGTGCGATGCCGGGCACATTTACAGTGAGGCGACCATATCAGTCCTCAGAAGTAGTGGCGTTTCTACGTACGACCTCAAATAGAACTTCAAGTTTACTTGAAGTTAGATGTGGTTGTCCATGTACAGTGGCCACTAACCACGTCGCCTGCACTCTCATTTGATACTCTTCAAACATAAAAAAGAAAAAGATAGAATTACAATACAAACACTTTACTTTCTTTGAGCGGCAGTACAAAGCATGCCGGTCTCTCGTTCTAAATATATTATCGCATTAAAACGAAGACACGCAACATAAGTCACGGGCAACAGCTATCAAAATATGCATAAACAAATTAAATTGAAGACCACGCGCACAAGGACGGACTTATTTGTATTACAGGAGTGATAATACACTCTAGAGACTGTAGAGTTATGTGGTGGGTGCAGGAGAGAATGCAAGAGGATGTGGCGATTACAATCCTTTGCTCCATGACTTTTTCCGAACTTCCGATTAATTAAATTTACCAGAAGATCTTGCTTCCTTAGCGGTGTGCAGCGGTAAGGCTGATCCATTGCTTTGTAGGCCGCTAGTTCTGTAAATTTTATCCTGGAATTTTGGTCGTGTAGACAAACCGGAATATCATATATTCTTACGTACAAAAATACTAAACATTTCTCTCTTCATAGCTTGCTGAATACTTAAAGCTTCTTTTTTTAAAAACCAAAGCTAAGACCACGATAAAGGACGATAAAGGTACGGTAAAAGCACCATATAAGTAAAGAACCACGTCCCCTTTCAATTGTTCAAAGGTTACTAGCAGCATTGTTCAAATACTTTTAACTTCAAAAATTCTAGGCAACAGCTAAGAAAATATATACAAAAATACGAGTATTGGAGGCGAACAAATTGTTTCTTTTCTAAAACACCAGTTTTAACACGTGTCCGGAACGTATTTTTCGCGACAACGTGCATGTACATAATTATCCACTAGAACTGAATCTCGGCCCGTCTTAATGGATGCTGCGGGCGACACGCCTCGGAACTCATTCTACGCTGTAGTATTCTCCGTCAACCGATTAATTTGTTGAAAGAAAGAAAGAATGAGATTTATTTGTCGACTTGAGCCTAAACAAACAAATCGAGCAAAAGACAGAATGCCCAAAAAAACAATACAATAAAATATAATAAATAGATGAATAAATGAAAACAAAGAAGTGTTCCTGCTGCAGCGTAAGCCGACAACACGGACCGAAGTCAGTGAAAGCGGAGACGCAAAATGCCACGCCATTGATTTTCAGCCGGCCGGCATGGTGCATCTCGGAGAACTATATGTATGACCCTTATGCACAGTAAGTGTATAAAAAACCAAGTAATTAATTAAACATACACACTGATCCTGCCTTTATTTAAAATATATTATAATTATATATAAAGCTAGAGACATTATTATCTGGAGGTGAGTCCGAACGCTTTTTGATGTTTTTGGATCCACACAACACTGGAATGTGCAGACAAGAACTGATTCGAAATGGATTCGATAGTATGTACCCCAATAGACAATTAAACAAAATAGTAAACTTATTTATTTATTTCTAAGTAATAGGTTTCCAAAAGAATAAAATTATCTTACAAAACAGTAAACTGTAGTTAATAAAGAAAGTTAGAAACAGTGTGCTTAATGAAGGAATTAAGAGTATTTTATGTAAGAAGAGTAGCAAATGAACGTACAGACCACCTGATGTTAGTGGTCCCTGCAGCCCATGGATACCCACATTTAACCTCAAACAGGACTCAAGTCCTATCTGAGGTCTTACGTAGATGCATTACTAGGCTTGAGGATTAAGATGGTCGCCTTACTGTAAGTGCACCCGGCAACCGCATCTCTCCAACCTGAAACACAAGAATTGCTTCACAGCGGATTATGAGGATGATGGTGATGAATCTCCGAACGGTAGTCCTACCACCTATTAAAGTGTAAAATGATTTTTAAAACCCTATCATTTTTAAATCTTGTAAAAGTTTTTTTCAAACGTGGATAATGTTTAAAAAAAACTTTTTTATGAGGTATCTTTTCATAAAAACTTTTCCACTATATCTCCACTATAAAAAAGATTGTTAAAAGTTATACTTCTTAAAATATGTTATACTTTATTGTGTTAAAGCACACTATTATCAAATCGTGTCTTTTTATATCACAAAGGTAGCAACTAATGGTGAGTGACCGTGGCCGCCCATGGACATCGGGAATCAACCCTAGTAGAATTGCAATCTTATCGAGATGCATTACCTTCCTCTGGGGAGAGCGTAGTCAGAGTATTACCTTACCTTACCTTAGCAACTCTTACCAACCTTACCAATTCTTCAAACTAGAACACATCAGCGGTTAACACTGCCGTCATAAGACAAATATAGAGGTGGTGATCCCTCGGGTGCAAACCACGAACTGTTCTGACAACTTTAAATAAATTTTACTAGATAGTTGACTGGTAATGATAACGTAGATGACGGGTAATGATAAAAAACTTGTACTAGTATAATCTATTTAACGGCTAACTTCATTCTGTCGTTTTTGTCTGACTATGCGCACACATGTTAAAATTTCACGTGCATCTTTCCCTAAACGCGCCTTAAAAGTATAACTTCGACCGTTCTGAAAGTTCCCTTAATGGTTCTGTGGGTAGTTACATATTCGTATGTCGAAAAATTGGCAAAACTTACTTAATATTATAAGAAAATCTTCATCCGTATTTTTCAGTCGTTTAAATAACGAAATAATGCCATTAATAAACATCCTTATTGAAGTTTTTTTTTTATGTTTATAAAGTAGCAAACGAGCATGCAGGCCACCTGATGTTAAGTGGTCACCGCAGCCTATGGACACCCAAATTCAACCTCAAACAAAACCGAAGTTCCGTTGAAGGTTGTATACGGATGCGTCACTACTCCTGAGGACTATGTTGGTCGCCTCGCTATATGTGTGCTTGGCAACCGCACCTCTCCAACCGAAACACAACAACTGCTTTACGGTGGATTATGAGGACGGCGGTGGTGCTTCCCCAGACGAACGATTGTTCTACTACCTATTAAAGTGAACACAATATACAACGTTCGCGAGATATACAGAAAATGTACACACCAATATTCAGTCTAATTGAGAACCTCCCTTTTGTGACTTCGGTTAAAAATGCCTAAAGACGAAAGCCGTCAGAGTTTTCTGCTTGTATTATAGAATAGTCGCAAAACAGTGCCCCTTACAATGCTTTCCATAAGCTATATTGCCGTTACATGCCTTAACCACTTCTAGTTATGACAAAAAAAAGAGTGTAATTTTTGAAAATGCTGCCACTTAAGTAGACGTCATATGCAAGAGTTTGAAATAATAAAAATATCTAATTCAAGACCATTTTCAAATAGTGAAACTTTTAATTCGTATTATCTTGATTACGAAAACCTCAAAATGTTGAAATCGGTTAGGTGTTGGATAGCGGCAGTTTAAGAACGGCAGAACAGCAGACCTAGTCGATAAATATGTGCTAATGTTAGTAATTTGACAAATAATATTTGAAATTTATTCCTCATATAATAAGCGTAGCTGATGTAACTCGTAAACTAAATGTTAGTAATCTGAATCACAAAATTTGTTTTGCAAAAAATCGAAAACCGTTGGGGTAGATGTGTCGATAAAAAATGAAAGTAGACATGTGGTCTAGTTTACGTTCAATAGGCGGTAGAACTGTAGTTCGCCGGGGAGGGACCACCGCCGCTTTCGCAATCCGCCGTGAAGCAATTCTTGTGTTTCGGGTGTGAGGTGCGCTGTCCGGGTACACTTAAAGCAAAGTGACCGCCTTAGTCTCCGGGAACAATAATACATCCACGTACGACGTCAACTACGATCAGTCCTGTTTGAGCTTAGATGTCATTTTGATTTGATTGTGGTTTTGTGACTTATATTTGTTTCTCTTCTCACATAAAATATAGAAAGGTAGTTCTACGTTTCAAGGTTCCACTCCGAAGGTACTATCAACATGCCTTTTTTATGTTAGAAGAATAGCAAACGAGCGTGCATGCTACCTGATGTTAAGTAGTCACTACAGCCCATGAACATCCATATATAACTCAAACAAAACTGATGTTCTATCTGAAGTCATATGTAGATGCGTCATTACTCCTGAGGACTTCATAATCCTCTGGAGTAATTTCAGCGAGGCGACCAATGATGGTAAGTGTCCGGCATACGCACCTCTCCAGCCGAAACAAAAACTGCTTCACGGCAGATTGTGAGGGCGGCGATGGTACTTCCCCGGACGAACCATAGTTCTACCATCTGTTATACCTATTTCTTCATTCTGACAGTGTTAAATGCTTCTGTGTTCTGGTATGAAATATGGAGACATGGAGCGAGGCGAAGAGTTTAATCAATTTAATCCTCAGGGCTGCCAATGCATCTACGGTTAGACAGATCCCAAGTAAACTTTCAGTCCTATTTTAGGTTAACATTTTGGTGTTAACTTTTGGGTGGATCAGGTAACTGCTTCTCATGGACATGTGTCCATGGGAGTCCAAGTTACCTGTTACAATTGAACATCGGAACTGCAGTTCCAATCCGGCACGCACCTCTGATTTTTCGAAGTTATGTGCGTATTAGAAATAATTATCACTTGCTTTAACGGTGAAGGAAAACATCGTGAGGAAACCAGCATACCCAACTTCTCTGTAAAATTCCTTAAGGTGTGTGAAGTATATCAATCCGTACTTGGCCAGCGTGGTAGACTATGGCCTGACACTTCTCATTCTGAGAGAAAACCCGTGCCCAGCACTGGAACATTAATGGGTTGATGATTATATCGTGTAACAATATTAGCTTGTAACAATATCACTATTGTGATTTTATGATACTAATATTGTTTATATGCATATTGTGATTATAAACTTACTTTGGATATTTACAGTCATTGGGTTTCGTTAAAAAGAGAAGACCCTTGAACTGTGAACCACCAACAAAATAATAATATCGTGGCTTACACAGGAGCGGTTTAAACACGCAACAGACGATAAATATGCGTGTGTGAATGAATAACCGGTCGGAACGACGTGACGTCACGTGTTAAAGGGCAACATGTACCAGGGACGCAAAGGTACCGAAGAGGTGTCTCAACGAGTGACGCAACAACAATGCATGTAAAAAAAACCTTAAACTATTGGTGTTTGATTGCAAAGTCCTTTGCACTTAGGCTGGGAACATGTTGCAAAGAAATGCACTGCAAGGGAAATACAACCTAAAAACCTACAAGGTATTCGGCATTTTCAGCTATAATAGCTTGCAGTTCAACTTACCTGTCCTCAACGAGCCTTTTGATTCCATCTCTTTCTTGTTCAATCTTTGAAAAGCAAAACTGAATCATATTTTATTGTGTTAAAGTTGTTTGATAATTAACAAGTATAGGCGTTTATTCTGGTTTAAAATAAACTGGTTTCGAATGCATACTAGTCCCTATCCAGGTATAAAAAGGATGAAATTTAAAATGGTATGTATTAGAGTGAAATAGCATGAGTCTGGTTTGAGGGTGCAAGTCAGACCTTCCTTTCGCGCCAACCACAGATAATAATACTAAACTCACATTAAGAGTAAAAATCTCAATATATTACGAATACACAACAATTTTAATGAACAAAATCAAAAAAAAATGCGCAATAAATAATTAATAATGGGATTTTTTTTCAATTTATAAGCGGGCGGCCTATTCGGATTTTTTCCTAGTTTTCAGTAGCTTTTTCTAGTTACTATGTTTGAAGAGAAACGAGCGTGCAAGATCACTTAATGTTAAATGGTCACTTCAGCATATGGGCACCCATATCTAACCTTAAATAAGATTGAATTCTTATCTGAGGTTGTACATAGATGCATTACTATTCCTGAAGAAGGAGGATGGTTGTCTCTCTGGAAGTGTATCCGGCAAACACACCTCTCCAAGCGAAACAAAAGAATTGCTTTATTTTGCCGATTGTGATAGCGGTAGTGGTATTTACCCCAAAGAACTATCCCGAAAGTTCTACCACCTGTCAAATGTCCATTCGAAGGGCGGTTTAGGGAGATTAGACGTTCGATTTGCTACCAGTTTGATCTAAGATCTTGATCATGATTGACCACAAATTGATCGATCGATTCTGCACGATAATCGCAAATAATATGTATAATGAAGAACCTCTGACTGACGGTGCTTCACGACCATAGTCTTCTGCCCCCAAAGACAGTCCTCCCCGGCTCGCCACCAAAACCCGGTGAAGCTGTCAAAGCCGCTGTGGCCAACGGCAACTACACATTTCGAAAAAGACCATTTTATATTCAAACCTATCTTTAACTGCGTATATATTAAATACGCCCTCATAGTCCGTGAAGTAAGTCTTGTTTCGTTTGGAGATGTGTGATTGTCAGGTACATTCCCAAGCGAGGCGATCATCTTAAGCCACAGCAGTAATTATGCATCTACATACGACTTCAGATAGGACTTCAGTCTTGTTTAGAATAAATAGGGGTGTCCATAGTCTGCAGTGACCACTTTACACCAGGTGACATGCACGCTAGTTTGCTACTCTTCAAACATAAAAAACATAAGTCTTCTTTAAGATCTGCAATGAATTTATGCTAGACTTACATGGAACAATTTCTCACAAAATGTGTACAGAGTAAAGAAACACACTACAACATGTTGTTAACATGTGCGCGATTGTCATAACACGTGCAATGCTTGACTGCAGTACCAGGGTACCAAAAAGTCGAGGCCCTAACGTTACCTGTAAGCTACAGGGGAGCGCGTATGCACACACCGAACACATGTTCGCGTATGTGACATATTGACCTTCTAGCAAGAGTGAGACAGCACGTATCTGCCTGACTTTAACACCAGACTCGTCTATATATAACAATTTAAGTTGTAAAGTTCGTCAAGATAAAAAAATATTTTCGAATCTACTTTATATGTAATTATAAAATATTTTTGTCTCCAATGATAACGACTTTATTTTCAATCAAATATGAAGCTACCTAATTGAACAATTTATTTTTACTAGCTATCAAGAAAAAATATATCAATAATTTTTTTCATCATCTAGATAATATGAAAGTATTCCCGCGCTCATGGTCATTTGTAACTAAACCTAAAAGTATGTCAATCACAAATATAAAAAAAGGTATAGGAGATCCACCAAAACCCGGGGTAACTAAGCTAGTTAAAAAAACACGTGCCACGTCAGCATTTGTACCAGGGTACCAAAGCCGTCTGGAATACTCTTGTAGCAAGATTTTTTCGTCGTTAGATGACGCTTGGTACAATGGCACTACAACATTTTTTTTTAAATAATATGAAAAATACAACAACATGGTTAGTAGTTCGAATTTTAAATTAGTTTGTATATTATATTTTATTTTTCACAAAATGTAAAATATAATCAATTATGCGTTAATGATCATAATTATTATTGATTCATTATTTATTTGTGTATAAAATAGGATGGATACAATGTAAAAGTATGTATGTTACTTATGAATAAAATGTCGTTATTCAATATAATTTTTGTTTAGAAAACAACATTTATGCTCGGATCTGTGCTGCCACCTAGTAAACATTGTCAACAACACCCTCAGTGGCAGGGTAGTTACTTAGTCACGTCATTGAGGGTGAAAGCAGCGAAATATGAAGTCTGAGAGGAGAGAATATAGTTTTATACTTAGCTTGTAGATGGCGCGCATGACCCACAACTATCCCAATTGAGAAATTAAAGAAAATCCCATATTTTATCCGCTTTTTATGCAGGCCAAATTTCACTATGGCAGTAGCCACCAGCTCGTGCTAAAAGTACCTTCTCGTATATAATATAATTATAATCTATGGGACCTCAAATATTGAAGAAGATATCAAAATATGTTTGGAAAAACAAAGACAATATTTTTTTCATGTTGGAAGAGTAGTAAACAAGCCTGTAGGCCACCTGATGTTAAGTGGTCACTGCACCCATGTCCAACTTCAACAGCCCATGTCCAACAACACTCAAATCCAACTAAGGTCGTAGGCGCGTCATAATCCTGAGGACTAAGATGTTCGCCTCGCAGTAAGGGTGCTCGGCAACCGCACCTCTCCAACCCAAATATTGAGGGCGGCGGTAGTACCTCCCCGAATGAACCTTCTCCCACACACGAAACTTCTACCACAATTAGAATTAATTTTTGAATTATCGATTTGTCTTTCATGTTGAACTATATAGCTCTATATCGGAGTGTGAACTATTCAGAAATAGTCATTTAAACAGAGAATCATTTCATAAGACGGACATTCGTATCACGTTTAGATATTCGTGCATTTCTGTAATATAATACGAAATAAAAGTTTACAAAATGTTTTCCTCTTAAAATGTTTGCGTCCCATGTTGCTCTTAAATTTAATATTTTGGCGCAATTCTTCTGACATTGGAATTATCCGAATAATATTTCGCTCTCTTAAACGACCTTAGAAGGGCCTGCTTGGATGTAGAAGTCTTGTTGATAAAGCATTTGGCATACGACGTTTAACAATATCTAAAATTAACAGAAATTCGTGTGAGTCAATTTTAGTATTGTTAGATCTTTCAAATAAGATCCGAACATTTTGAATCTAAATGTTAGAAAATCGTATAAACAACTTTTTCTAGCACTGTCGCCACTGTTTACGTTCGATTAAGTATGGCTCAAACATTTGATTGAATCAAACTCTCCTTTTCGTGAATTATAATCCGCGATCAAATTGAATTAAAATTGGTAACTTCGCCCAGATTTTTTATCTGGTTCCAGCCATGATAGAAGAAAAGACAGGTGACTCGCTCGCAGTTTTGTCACAATCATAACATTACCTGATTGTCGTGCAATATAGTACCCCTCAGCTAGCAAGCTACTTTTGAATGATCACAGGGACAACCTTGCGATTTGCGCGAACTGTCCCCTGTCGGTATGGTCCTTCTTTCAGTACCGCGCTAAGTTGTGAAAATTAAAAGTAATGTCCGTATACAAGACATGACCCAAATTTAAAAAAGGCTGGGTAATTCGTAATACTATTTCAACGCTGGCCGATAAAAGGAATCAACTAGTTGATCAACCAACGTATCCGAAACATGACCATAAATGCCTAATAACGCTTTCGTAGAACTGGTAACTGTTAATGCCAAGACGGGCTGATTTTGATCAAATATATTGCTTGAACCCAATAGGGCTTTTCCATAGAGTTAATGAATCGTCAATACAAATATCCTGGTCTAAATATATAGCTGTTTAAATTTTTTGAGTCTCTGTATCCAATGGGTCTAATTTTCCATTGGATACAAAGCGTTCCTAGGAATATTTGGATCCGACGAATCATTGACAAAATTGGAGGCCTTATCTTAAGTGTCAGTACCTTTACCTATACCAGTAACTTTTCTCGGTGAACAGTTGCCGAGAAAATAGAGTTCTTTAAATTGAGGATCTTGCTGAAACAGAAACTGAACAGTTTGATAATGTCCAGCCAGCATAATCCCAGAAACAAATTAGATTCCACCCATGTCTGTTGTAATTCTTTTCTGAAGTTTTGTGCGTGTCTACCGATTTGTGTCCTGCACTATATGGATCAAAGTATTATCATCCCATCCAACATATGATGCCTCGTACGCGTCTGGGGAATTACGTGTAGGTCCAATTGTTTCAGGAATAAAACTTTCCTTACGCCCTTGTCAGCCTTCTATAGGCAGCCAGAAAACAGTTTCAATATCCCAATCTAGTTCGTCTTCCCCTAAAGGTATCCGTCAGTCATGGTGTCAACGACTTTGTGTTATAATAATTATAATTATTTCATCACGTAACGTTTCTGTAAGATCTTCATCAGATAAGTAATTTTGATTAAAGGGCGGTCCACGTGTTTAGCCTCCACCTCTTCTTAGACCGCTTCTCTGACCACAGCCACGAGCCCGCCTACACGACATCGACCTCAGCTTCCACCGCGTCACTACACTAGTACTATAAAACGAAACTTTGGCGTCAGTTCTGTGGTCATTTCTTAGAGGAGACCCCTTGCGTTCTATAGGAATTAAAACTGAATCCGCTGACGTAGGTTCATTAATATAAAACAATAATATATAATTACAATCATAATATTTATTTAAGATTAAAATTAGGTAGTAAAGTTCTGAGAATTAAAGTTTTCACTGGTTTCTTCTTCACTTTTCTGTTTGTAAAATAAGTATGATAATAATCTTCAAGACTTAGTATAGTATTTAAGCTGAAGTTAAATTATGTGTTACAAATCTTTACTTGATATTAATTTAATAGCAGAATAATAATACTACTGAAAAGGAAAGCAGCGTAAGGAAACTTAAAGGCCTAAGAATACTTCATCATCATTCTCATTATCAAACCATTAATATCCCACTGCTGGGCACGGGCCTCCACTCAGAATGAGAAGGATTATGACTTAGTCCATTAAGCTGCACACTTGATAGACTTGTAATTTTTAAGAATCCTTCGCTCAAACTCTGCAGTCGGAACTTATAACAGAAAACCGGCCAAGTGTGAGTCAGACTCGCGCACCGAGGATTCCGTACACACTTGTTATAAATCGCAAAAAAATACCGTTTTAGGATTTTCTCCTTAAAAGGCATTGCTTCTTGCTAAATTTCATGATTCTAGGTTAACGGGAAGTATGCTGTAGGTATAGATTCCCTTACGAGTGCCAAAATAACATAGTCTTGATAGACAGACGGACTACGAAGTTATCCTTTCAGAGTTCCTTTTTTCCTTAAGTACGGAACCCTAAAAACGAACTTGCTCTCTTGTTACATATATATATATATATAACCTAACTGTTATAGGTAACATCCACTGCCCACTCTTTTGTTTAAGTTTCATACACTCTACTCCTTTTGTTTTAACTAGAACTTGCTAGAAAACACGTTCGGCATCCTCTGTGATACCAGGACATCAGGAAGCTATAGAAAATATAAACAGAGAAAACCTCTTTAGGTCTCGTCAACCTATTTCCTGACCTGCGCACTGCAACTGCATCCCGTGAGAATGAAATAGCGCATATGTTGCATCCTTTCGCTTGGCTAAGCCCCGCCCCAACATGATCAGAAACTTGCGGAAAATACGAAAAAAGCAGACGCCGTGAGACACAAATTTACCGTGTGCTTATAACATATTTAAAACATAAACAAATTATATACATGATTTTCAGAAAAAATATTTCCTTATGTATGCACGTAAGAACTTATGTCTTTGGCGTTAATTACAAAGGATTTTTTTTACACATTTTTTTTTAAACATATTTGAACTGAAATAAATAATAATATTCGTGTTATTTGATGTCGT
>DWKL01001205.1:0-15256 GCA_018249415.1 Phareas burnsi | reverse complement strand
GCACAATATCCAGAAGGTTATAGATATTCAGATACGTCATAAACTTAAAAATACTCTAAAATACCAATTTCTGACAAATTACATTTGTATCCAGTGTACTTGAAAACGAAAAGACTGAGGATCCTGGTATGTCTCCACTTCCCCAGGAACATTTTTTTACATGAGGAAATTACAGACCACCTGTCACTGGAGCTCGTGGACACCCATATCTAACTTCAAATAGGATAGTAGATCTAAGGTCGTAACTAGATGCCTTATCTGAGAACTAAGATGGTCGCCTCGCTGTAAGTGTACAACAACTGCACCTCTTCAACCAAATCTTAAGATTGGCTTTACGGCGAATTATGAGGGCGGAGGCGATATATCCCCGGACGAACTATAGTTCTACCACCTCTAAACCGTTGACTGCAACCTAACTAGTTTGCTACTTCTGACTATCGTATTTCATAAAAAGAATCTGACAGCCGTCGCTAGAAAAGAGTCTTCCTCCTCCACTCGACCTGGAATGAAACCTTCAAAACAGATCACACAAAGCCAGTCTTACACCCACAACTGCGGATTTACTTTCGTACCCAAAGCCAATCTTTGTATACGTGATACACAGAGACAATATTTGTATATATGTTTGCCTCTTATCATTGTTAACGCCCAGTAGCGGCAGACGGGGATGATGTCATGGCAAACAAAACGTGAACCGACTTGCATATGCGAGGAACAAGAGACGCGGAGCCCGTTCTATGTTAATAGCACCATTCGTATTTTATACATTCGTATTGACGACCCAGGTGGCGCAGCGGGTACCATATCGGTTTGAAACGCAAAAGGTTCCGGGTTCGATACCCGTCCAAGCAGACATTTAAATGATGAATTTAGATTTCTTTTCTGGGTTTAGGTCTTGTGTATTTGTCTTTGTATCTATGGCACCCACGATACAAAGTTAAGATTTTAAGCTAATATTATCCCGGAAATTATACATTTTAATTACGTAACGGGTAATCACGATATGTGGTCTTTTATTTGCCTATATTTCGACCCTCGATCCATGCAACTGGGTCGAAATATAGGCAATTAAAAATCCGCATATCGTGAGTACCCGTTACGTAATTAAAAAGCCATAAGGTTACACCCATTGTGGGGATATTAGTGTAGAAAGTGTTTATTTTAAAAATACAATGATCAAATATCTTCTGTAAAAGTAGCAAGAACTATGAATTTCTTTTTTAGCAGCGAGTTTTCTCGTTTTCCAATGGATAGTTTTCTGTTGGTTCTATAAACTTGTGGTCGCGTTGAGGTCGGACTCCGAGCCGGCAGTCGATTTAAGAAAATAATATTGTAATTGACAACGTTTTTTTATGTTTAAAGAGTAGCAAGCGTGCTGGCCACCCGATGTTAAGTAAACCTTTGAGTTTAACTCAAAGATATTTAAATAATGACATTAGTCGGCCGTCGTTGCTTCTCTATTCTTGTTTAGAATATTTTTCGACCTATAAATATTTTTTTATCCACTAGCGATAAGGCAGACGGGCCACCTGATGGAAAGTGGTCACGTTCGCCTATGGACATTTGCAACACCAAAGGAGTCGCCAACATCGCTGGCTTTAAAGCAGAGCTCTATTTGCACAATGTTGAAGAGCCCTCTATCATAGCGCTCCGGGAATACCTCAGAAGGAAGTTCATTCCACATCTTGTACACACGGAACGCGCATACCGAACAATAGAAGACCACCACGAGTCCAGTTAATGTGGATGAAACCTCATCCTTCGACGAGAGGTGTGGTGGAAAAGGTAACGAAGGCACCAAACCAAATCAAACAGTTCCTCAGAGCACTCATAGTAAAGCCGCGTTATATAGTTCCGATAGCGATGAAAAGGACAGTGCTGACACAGAAGAGCCCGCGGCCGCCACTAATAAGGGCATTCTATGCAAAACAGCAACGTTTTCATTTTCCACAACAAATATTAACTCGGCTTCAGTGGTTGTTTTTACTTTTATATAATAAGTGTGCATCTTACGTTATATATATTACTCTGATTTTGTTAGGACATAATAGTGGAAAGATTTTTACCACATTGACTGCGGCGTTAATATTCGAAATGATCCACCCGTACGGCGCGTAATGCTACAGGCGTGTTCCAGTACGGCGGCACACGCCGTATGCGTGCGAGCCGCACGGGTGGCGCGGACAGTAAAACACAAGTGTATTTGCCGCAATCAATGTGTTTAAATAATAATAACATCAAACATCAGATGATTTCTACACTCATAGCCCCAAATCAGGACGTCGTGGGTGCCATTAACACAATCAGAGACGAGTACATAAACACCCAAACACTAATCTAAATTCAGCATTTCGATGTCTGCCTGGCCGAGAATCTAACCCGGAACCCTCTGCGTATTAGACGCTCTATCTGCAATTGTAAGTAGATGCGTTACTACTTTTGAAGACTAAGATAGTTGTCTCGCTATAAGCGTACCTTAAACTACACCATACCAACGGAAGCACAAGAATTGTTTCACGATGAAGTATGAGAGCGGCGGCAGTACCTCCCCGGACGAACTAAATACATCTATCAAGCTATAACTTATCGACTATAGCTCGGACTCTATCCGACTTTTTTGCCCGCGATTATCCATCTAAGTATAATATCAAAACATATGACGTCCTTTTAGCATTTTCTAGTACCGAACAGTAGCCGAGGTAGACACATCCCTCGAGTGGAGTGAAATTTGTTTTCATAACAATCCGATTAAGTCCATCTCTGAGCATAAGTATTCTGAGTAAGATAACTTCTAAGTAAAATGTTTATTGAGCAGAGATCTCCGCTCATCTGAGTGGAGGAAAACACGGCGAATAGATTTACACCTAACACAAAATTCCAAGAAAATGTCGAATAAAAACTGAACGGGCTCGATGATAAAAAATAAATTGTTATTTTAAGACAAAACTTTAAACGTATACTATAATTGCTACATAGAGTCACTGTTTTCTGCTGTGGATACCAGAAAACCAGTTTGTTCTAATTCTAAAAAAAACATTATTTTGTATATGATAAGTCATATACAAAATAATGTTTTTTTTTGTGTTTGAAGAGTAGTAAACGAACGACTAGGCCTCCTGATATTAAGTGGTCACTGCTACTCTATAGATAATAGTTCGAAAAATTCTTCAATTAGATACAGATATCTAACATCAAAATTATAACACACCACAATCGCATTGAGTTAACTTGGCGGAGCCCGTGTTATTCTTATGAAGCCTGATTAAACCAGAGAAAAAATATATAACCTTAGATAAAAATAATATTAAAATCATACATTACTTGACATACTTTGCTATCGATCGTTTCGTACAATATATTATTTAACGATCCTCAAATTCGTCAATGTGTCTTAATTACAAAAGTATTCCAGAAGATAACTCGGAAACTGCACTGTTTCGTGACCAAAGTTTCCAACCCTATTGTTCTAGAATATATCTGGATATCTATCGTATTCAGTTTACTTCCAGAACTTGTATAACGAGCTCCGTAGTTTCTCTATTTCGTTACCTTTGTAAAGAAGCACTAAACCATTAAATTTATTACATTTTATCTTGGTTACTCTGAACGCAGCTATAATATTCTTTGATTCAATCATTTTATAAAATTGATTGTAAAATATAATAAATCAGACAAAGAATGCATAAAATGGTTATAAAAAACAGCGAACCTATTAATAAGTTATGTGCATTTTTTTTTACTTTCAGTTACATGTATTACGTGCCTTTTCTTTTAATTCTTTTTTTCGTAATTTATCACTTTACGTTGCAAATTCCATCTTTATTGGCAGTGCCAGAACAGCGTTGGCCCAGTGGTAAGATTCAGGCCTCTCATGTCCGAGCTCGGGGGTCCGGCGTTTGAATCCCGCACGCACCTGTGATCTTTCGAATATATGTGCGTATCAGAAATAAATGCGGCGAAGGGAAACAACGTGAGGAAACTTACACATCTAAGAGTTCTTTGTAAATATCTCGAAAGTGTGTGAATTCTACCAATCTGCATATAGCCAGCGTGGTGGATTATGGCTTAGTCCGTCTCATTCTGAAAGGAGACCAGTGCCCAGTAGCGGAACAGTTATGGGTTAATGAAAATATTGATGATGAGGCATTGCCAGTCATCTGCAAGTAATTTTCGGAGAGTCAGACGGACCTGGCGAAATTACTAGGATTCCATTTTGGCTACGGTATCCCAAAAGGGAAAATTCCAAGAATTAAGGCAACGAAGTATGGATGTTAAAAAAAAGTCAGTGTCCAACCTAATTACGCCCCAGCTCCCGGCGCAGCAGTAAAGAGACGGCGTGGCATGTAACCGAAGAACATTCTTAATGAAGCTTTTTGTTAGCGTTGGAAGAAAACTTCCCGCCCACCCCCATTTTCTTTTTGTATCAGAACAATGAAAGAGAAATGTGCTAAAACTCACTAACGGATAAAAAGGATTAAAAGACCCAGAATAGTTTGATCTTGCAGAACTTTTAACTCAAAAGAAAGTGTTTATTTGGTTGATTTGTGTTCATTTTGTTAACTTGGTAAGGATTCTGATGAAATACTTATTCTGACGTCATACATATTTATTTAACCTTTGATTGTATATTTGACTAGATACAAGTTCCTTTTTTCGACGTTTTTTGTTTGTTATATATTTTTATTATTATTTTTATATATAAGGAAAGTAACAAACAAGCCTGCAGGCCACTTGATTTTAAGTGGTCACTGGATGGACACCCACATCTAACCTCAAACAGGACTAAAATTCTATCTAAGGTCGTACGTGTTACTACTCCTGAGGACTAAGATGGCCTCGCTGTATGTGTAACCGCAACCACGCCTCTCCAACCAAACAACAAGAATTGTTCACCTTCATAGTACCTTCCAGGACGAACTGTAGAAAGTGTGTTCTACCCCTATTAAAATACCACCACCTATAGAAAGACGAAAAACTGAACTGAAAGTATCCACTACCTGACAGGAAATATAATTTTACCTTATAAAGAAACTTTGACGTCTATTGTGACCGCTTCACATTCTCGCTTCTTTCGTATAGAAATGAACAAATTCGTGATAGAGGTGAACAAATTTGTTATATCTCTTGGTTATTAGTTTTAATTAATAGATGCAATGGCAGTAACGTGTGACAAAAAGATAGTATTGACAATTTGTTTATTAAGGAAAACCAGAGCGTTTATTGAGAAATTTGTAAATAAAAAGATAGCTAACTAACAATTTTTATGCTTAAATTTGCCTAAATTTTTACATAAAGAATAAATTATTTATATGAATAAAACATACTTTATAGGTATGTTTTGTATCTGACGAATGAAAATAATAGTGCTATGAATAGAACTAAAACATATTATTTAACCGCGGCTCCGATTACAGTAAAGTATGTTAGTAGGCGCCATATCGGTTGCGGGACTGATAATGAACTATTGTTATAAAATTGTTGAGACGTAAACTATATATTCCAACCGCGTAAAGGTTTAAAGGTTGTAAATCCAACGGAACCTAATTTTGTCAATAAACGCTACGGTGTTCCGGGTTGAAGGATGTCGTAATGACATGGACATCGGCAAGGTACAAGGAAGTGCAATTGCACCCCTCTGTAAGGAAATAATAATATATATATTTTTTTCATTAAGTTTGAATAAACACTTAACTCGTCTAGGTTGCTGTCCAAATTCGTTCATCACCTTGTCAATAAATTTGGTATCATCTCTACACATTTCCTGTGAACATTGAGCGTGCAGAAGCCTCAGTTCTTGATTGTTTTATTACAGCCATATTCAAGTGGTCGAAAATTGCAGTTTTTGGCACTGAATAAATTTCAATTGCTTTGTCAATATTGTATTTTTGATTTTAACATTCTCAACTGCTTTTTCTAATATACCAGGCATAATTACCAGGCATCTTGACCATCCTCCTCTATTCCTTTCCCGTGAACGCTGAGCGAGCACAGGCCGCTTAGCCTCCCGTCGCTATAGTTTATATTATATTTTCTTATTTAATAGTATAGTGTGTAGATGCAGATGCACCTCCCTGAAGGGCACCCCGGCGACACCTATGGGTAAAGACAGACACAAGCCTTTCCAAGTTAGTCCTAAAAGGTAGCAACGCATCTGTGGCTCACTTCAGGTAGTACTTCAATCCTATTTAAAGTTGATTTCAGCTATCTATGCGCGGCGGTGACCACTTACAATCGAGTGGCTTGCATGTTGGTTTGACATTTCTATGCTCTAAAAAATATATGTAAATTATTTCAACGTCTACCGCTTGATATAGGTTCGCCTCGACTTAAAAGCGTGCGTCGAGAGTGTGTATACACCATTACAATATATTATGCCGCTACAAGACGAATTCGATAAATCCAATAATTTCGATTCACACTCAACGAAGCGAATGCTACAATGTTTTCATTTCGTAACTTACACTCGATTTCACATCGCCTCGATTACCTCGCATTTTATTTCCTGAAAACTGCCAGAGAGCGTCTAGATTTTTCAGTGCGTTTAGACTACATGTTCGCGGGAAATTAAAATATTTTCCAAATAGTTTTCCGCTTCAAAATTATTGCGATTTTATTTCTGTTTAGTTTCGCTTTCTAGATATGTTTTAAGATGGTCAAAATATATTTTTTTATATTTGAACAGTAGCAATCGTGCGCGCAGGCCATTTGAGGTTAAGTGGTCAGTACAGCCCATGGACAATCACATCTAACTTCAACCAAAACGGAAGTTTCATGAGAGATGCATTACTACTCCTAGGGGACCGAGATGGTCGCCTCGCTGTAAGTGTGCTCGGGTACCGCATCTCTCTAACCGTAAAACTAGTATTGCTTTATCGCGGATTATAAGCGGCGGCGGTGATGTCTCCCCGGACTAACTACAGTTCTACCATCCATCTAAGCTTCGTGTAAATGTTCGGTATCGTGTCGTGTATAGTCTATCCACACATCTAAGAGAAAATTGACAGAAAACAATGTCAAAATTAGCTACATTTTTATACAAATTGACATTAGAAACATTCAATATCATCTCTAGAGGTTTGTAAAGAACTATACGTTTGATTCTCTCTACAGCTCTATTGTGTAGTAAGTAGTGTGACGACGTATGTATATAAATAAACGTATAAGTATAAAGTAATCCTTCAAACATACTGTAACATAAAAACAAATTCAGGATTAAAGTCAGTAAAACATGTTTTTAATGGGAATGTTTTTACCGAACTAATGTAACAGTAATCTCCTTGCGGACCAATGCGGAGCTTTGAAAGCTTAAAATTGTGAGCCATTCCTCAATTAGCTGCCATCAAAGCTTTAGACGATTAAGCACTCGACCCGCGTGGAAATGTTTAAAGTCAAAGATTCCTTTAGACGCTACAGTGCGATCGAGTAGTAAATAAATTAATAGTAATACAATTAATTATAAAGGTGGTAGAACTATAGTTCATCCGGGGAAGTACCACCACCGTCCTCATAATCTGACTTAAAACAATTTTTGTGTTTCGGTTGGAGGTGAGGTTGCCGGGCACACTTACAGCGAGGCGACCATCTTAGTCCTCAGGAACAGTGACGCATCTATGTACGACCTCACAGCTCTTCAGTTTTGTTTGGGGTTAAATGTAGGTGTCTATGGGTTGCAGCGACCACTTAACATCAGGTGCCCTTCGTTCGCACGCTCGTTTGTTACTCTTCGAACATAAAAAAAAAGTCTACAAATTTAAATAAAACTCGGTTCTTACTATACATAATTCCGTTATGACTCTACGGACTTCGCCCTGCCTCCTTTATTAGATCCCTGAACTGAATGTTCAGTATTAAGTATATGACCTTAACAACTATTAGTGACCACGTTGAGACATTTGCTACAAGCTCAAACACACCCCATGGTTTTTTTAAACGCTTTCTACTCTCTTAGCTATATACTAGGATTTCCTGTACCATGGATGCTACAAACAGAGAAATATGTGTACACAAACACCCGGAACCAGGTCAGAAAATAAATTCATAATTTAGATGTCTGCCCGGCAAGACCGAATCCGAAACCTTTTGCGTGTCAAGCCGATATGGTAACCGCTGCGTCACGCGGGTCGTCTGTTGTTTCGTTATAGAGTTGGAGTGCCTGCCGTTCATCGTGGAATCAGTATGATGGTACCATTATTGGATTGTCATTAGAACTCTACACAATTCGCAAATTTCATGGTGATACACCAATCAGAAGTGTATAAAACTCAGTTCCTTAGATACATTACATAGTTAGAAGCGACCTAATAAAAACGTGTTAAAATTAGCACATTTCTTTGAAAACAACAAGTATTTTTTTATAGCATAGAAGTAGCACACGAGCATGCAGTCCACCTGATGGTACGTGGTCTTCGCTGCTCAGGAAATTTATAATCAACTTCTAAATACGATTGAAATCCTTTTTTGAGGTCGGCCATAGAGGCATTGCTACACCCGAGGACAAAGCTGGAACGCTTCGTGTGAGTATCTCTAACTTACCACCTCCTTTAAACTAGAATACACGGTTTAACAGTGTTTTTACTAGATGGGAGAACATGTTCGACCGGGGAGGCACCACCGCTGCCATCACAATCCGCTGTGAAGCATCCCTGTGTTTTAGTTGGCGAGGTGTGGTTGTCGAGCACACTTACAAGTGAAGCGACCATCTCAGTACTCAGGAGTGGTAACGCACCTGAGATAGGTTCTTAGTCTTGTTGGATGTTAGATGTTAGAGATAAGACTTCAATCTTGTTTGATGTTAGATATGGGTGTTCATAGGCTGCAGTAACTTCTTAATACCTACGCCCAATGCCCTGTTCGCTAGTTTGCTATCCTCCTCACAAGACAAGCAATAGCCGATGCCTCCGAAGTCGAACCAGGAAGTGTTTTATCCCCTTCAATACCGCGTACAAGCGTGAACACAATACTCACAGAGTAGGCCTTAATCCGCTCTGGATCAACGTCATGCTGGGACCGCGCCTGCGCACGCGGGGACGACGACACCATGATCTATGGATCACGATCTATAGATCATTCGAATGTAACGGTCTCCCCAACCGGCGATGCAACACATCGCCATCACAGACGCACACAACACTATATTTTTCAAAACACCCCGATACTAAAACGAGATTATCACGCTACGTTGTTTAGTTCAAGTAACGAATGGCTACGTACGCGTGGTTTTCGGAAGTTATCCTACCGGCACCACCGTCGAATTTATACGTGCATGAATAATTAATCGAATGTTGCGACCAAACTCGTTCCGCGCGCCGGTACGCCACCTTGCGTCACTTGTACACACGACAACATTCTAAACACACAAATAACCTTTCACAATGTCTGCTTTACTAATAGCAATATAGAGTTCAAATTTTATAGCAAGTGTCAAGAGAGCGCCCTTAAAGGTAACGTCGTTGGCAGCGGTGGGTGTAATTCGATAACAAAACAGGCGGCCCTTTGGTTGAACCGTGACGCGACAAAATATTTAAAACAAAAACTGTATTCTCCATTAGAAGTAATAAGTGGCATGCTAATTAATCGTACGTTAACTAATATTTTTTTAATTGGTTTAATGACTGATCTAGTAAATTTATCTAGTACAAACTAGTTACCGTCACAGTAAACAATAATAACATTAATTAATTTACCACTAAGTTAATTAGGTAATGGCTGCTGGGCACGGGCCACGTAACTTAGGGAAGCCTGGAATGTCCTCCACGACGCTGCTGCAACGGCGGTCACGAATTGTTGGAAATACCGGATACTGGTCTAGATGTTTTTCTAACCGCTCATAAGATCTCCGAGATATTTAACAACTCCCATTGAAAGATAACAACCGGGACCGACAGCTTAACGTGCTTTCCGAAGCACGGCAGCGCGCATGAACATTCGCCGCTAGAGGTCACTTACGTTGACTAGGTCGGATCGCGGCTGAAATTGTTCGAACGGCAAGTGCATACATTCGTACTTAATAGTGAGAAAGAGGAGGATCACTACTTCCATAGTTATTTATGTGTCTCAAGGCTGAAGATAGAACTTGAAACGCCTCTACGTGTCTGACCGGGATGATGACCGCTAAGTCACGTCGTAAGCCGTTTTTTTCTATGTTTGAAGAGTAGTAACCGAGCGTGCAGGCCTGTTGATATTTAGTGGTCACTGCAGTCCATGAACCAATATTTAATCTCGAAGAAAACTAAAGTTCTATCTTAGGTCGTACGTTGATTCGTCATATTCCTGAGGAGTAAAACGGTCGTCTCGCTGTAAGTGTACCGGTAGCCACATCTCTGCAACCGAAACACAAAAACTGCTTCACAGCGGATTACGAGGGCATAGGTAGTATTTCCCGGACGAACTATAGCTCTAACACCAATAAAATTGTGTATTGCATGTTGTGAAAAATAATATTTATGCTAAAGTTGAAAAGTTAAGTACAAATGTCACAACTCGTCAAATAAGCAACTGGATACATTTCTGAATATCAGAATTAAACCCTCTACGTTTTGTGTCATGCTTTTACATTAATTGGCCTCCCGGAGGTAGAGGTCCGCAGTGAAATTCATTCGCGTGACCTCTGATCGCTTGAAAGTTAAGTTTCTATTTTTGACATGAAAATGGGATTAAAAGCTCAGCAGTGGCCGATCACGTTTCAAAGAAGTGGATGTGGTAGTAATCACTGTACTCTGTTGTAGTTAAAAAATAGTATTAAAATATTAAATATTTATTTTCAATATTAAGATATTATTTTTTTAATATCAGATATGTATACGTACTCTGTTGTAGTTAAAAAAATATATTAAAATATTAAATATTTATGTTGAATATTAAAATATTATTTTTTTAATGTCAGACATATAGACATTTTATAATAACAGACAAATCAAACACTCAATTATCACTTATCTTTAAACGAATAAGTATTATATTTTTGTTTTTTATGTCTAAGAGCAGCAAACGAGCCTGCAGGCCATCTGATGTTAAGTGGTCACTGCAGCCCATGGAAACCCACATCTAACCATAAACAAAACTGAAGTTATATCTGAAGAACGTAGATGCATTACAACTCTTGAGAACTAAGATAGGCTGTAAGTGTATCGGGCAACCGCACCTTTTGATCGAAACAAAATGTATATATAGCTATAGAAAGGATGTTCATTATGGACTTTCTTTTGTTGCTTCTTCTTTAAAAATAGACCCTGAGAATTGGTGGTAGTCAACTGACGTTAAGTGAATTCTGTAAAGAATCTGTTTTGAATAACAATATTTTGATTTGGTTTGATAGTATTTTCTATACAGTGCATTGATTTTCTTTTAAATTGACACGAACAATATGTTTTTACTACTTCGTGGATAAAATCGTCCCATTCGCATCCCGGTTTTTGTTAGCGCGTCGGTCCAAACGAGCAGAGGCAAACTGTTCCTCGTGTTTGTCTTGCTCCTGGGACCGTAATTAAACCTGGAGGTGGTTGGACATTTAATTTGTCAGAACTTTGCATGTCTATGTGTAATTAATTACCGCAAAAGTAACGTTAAATCTTTGTTTGCGATTTGATTTTTGATTATTTTTTGGCACATGTACTCCAAAGTCAATCTCAAATGTAGTGTTCGTCGAACCACCCCCTGTTAACGTAATGGTACCTCAAGTGGGTATAGAAATGATACACAGCATAAATGTGACTGACTCTTCGTAGAGAAAACAGTAAGTTTTACTTGACGGCATAACATAACATAAACAACATCATCGACCCATTAAGGTTCCACTTCCAGACACGGGTCTTCTCTCGAAATAAGAGTCAAGCCATAGCCACCCACGCTGGCCATGGACGAATTGGTAAACTTCACATATTTGAGAACTTGAAGAAGAACTCTCAGGCATGAACCCACTTGTAATGTTTTCCTTCGCCGTTAAGCAAGTGATAATTAATTTCTAATACGCACATAATTAACACGTTGACTGCGGCGGCTAATATTCGAAACAATCCACCCGTGCAGCGCGCAACACCAGGTGCGTTTGCCACAGTCAAAGTGTTAGAGACACCAGAGACGTGCCCTAGATTCGAATGCCGGACGCCTGACATGAGAAGATGAAATCTTACAACTAGGCTATCACTATTTTGTACATAATACAAACATAGTCACGAGCAAACACGATCTCAAAGTACGATATCGCGTTATCAGATATGTTTAATCACAATATCGAATATTTATTGATAAACAAAATTATCATCTTCATATCGGGAATTCATTGCACATTCTTGATACTCTACATGCTATGTGATAACGAGGCCCATCGTTGAGATACTTGAAAGATCATCGATTCATTTTGGTTCATCATCAACGCTTTAATGTCCCAGTGCGAGGCACGAGTCTCGTCTTAGACGTCTACGTACGATCTCATATGGGACTTCAGTCAGGTGAGGTTAGATGTGGGTGTCTATGGGCTGCAGTGAACAATAACCATCAGGTAACCTGCATGCTCGTTTGCTACTCTTCAAACAAAAAAGAGATGTATGTTTGTACTCGTTCGAAGTTCGACGAGAGAATAGTTTTTAAGTAATAATGCTTCACACCGAACGTGATACCCTCGTGCCGCCTTCACATCGTTACGAAATTGACGTCGAATTGAAGTCAGAAACATCAATTTAATTTCTTAGATTTGTGGTGTTGGTTATCCACAATATACTCTGTGTATACATCCTAATTTAGCCTAGCCGAGTAGTGATAGCCTAATGATTAAGATTCCGGCTCTCAAGCTGAGTGGCCTGGGCTCGATCCCCCCGCGCGCACCTCTAATTTTTCGAAGTTATGTGCGTATTAAAAAATAATTATCACTTGCTTTAACGGTGAAGAAAACATCGTGAGGAAACCTACACATCTGAGAGTTCTTAGCAAAGTTCTCGACGTTATGTGAAGTCTACTGAGAGGAGACCTGTGTCCAGCTGTGGAACATTAATGGGTCGATGTTAATCTAATGTGGAATCACCTATCAACGTTATGTATTATATAACTTGTATTAGAACAAATAACTAAAAAAAAGTTTAAATGTTTGTCTATGGTTTGTCTATGTCGTATAGATTACTGTCATTAATTAAGCTTACATTGTATGTTTAATTACACGGTAACCTTTTAAAATATCATTCCATTTTTAAAATAATCAACAATACGCATTGTTTGTTTGTTTACGGATCTGTCTGTTTGTTTAACTAGCTACTTGTCTGCGAAGGCTCGTCTCAAATATAAACCTTACAAAAGACTTTAACGCAAGGTTTCATAAAGAGTAGATTACATAATCATATATTGCCATTTACTCGTAAAATACCTAAAAATAAACATGAGCGCGCATAGCCTCGCGGCTCGCGTGAATCGTGACCGATCAACGAAGTTAAGCAACGTCGGGCGCGGTCGGCAGTTGGATGGGTGACCGCTAGTGGCTGAATTTCATGCGCGCCTTTGTTCTTTGGAAGGCACTTAAAAATTATTTGAAAACATTCGTCACGGGTTGGCCACTAACCCGTATCTCCATCAATCCCCATTGGAGCAGCGCTCAAGACCATCGTCGGTTGTGAGGAGGGACCCATGCCCAGCAGTGGGACATAAAAAGTTGGAGCCAAATATCAGCGAAGCTACGCAGATCTTAATGATTAAAATATACAAAATCTTATTTAATTACCTGCGTGTAAAAATTAAAAGCGTAGTGAAATTATGTAAAACAAACATTATTGTGACCACTTAAAATAATTTGTAATTAGGTTAAATATGTTAACGTGAACTTTGTCAGTTAGCAAGCAGTAAATTAGCTACGTAGAAATTGAGTTCCAGCTAATTACGTCGATGAGTTTTTTGCCGAGATCGCTTGTCAAGTAAAAGGCAATATTTTTTCGTTACATCGTGGGAATATAAAGAGCCTTGTGCGATTGGCCTCAGGGTTGCCGTGTTAACGTTGTATTATGTTATTTCTCTTTAATAGGATGTAACGAAATCAAACGTATATAGATTTTTTTTTAATATTTAAACCTAACGTTAAGGCTGACGGGCCACCTGTTTCAAAGTGGTCAGTTGCCTATGGACATTTGCAACACCAGAGGAGTCGCCAATGCATCGCCAGCTTTGAAGGAGAGTTCTTTTTGCACCTTTCTAGAAGAACCCCATGTCATAGCGCACCGGGAATACCTCAGGAAGAAGTTCGTTCCACATCATGGACGTACGCGGTAAAAAGGATATTCTTTATAATTACTCAAATGTTATATTGAACTGTTATAAAAATATGGTCCTGTATTTGTTTGGAGAGTAGCAAACTAGCGTATTGGCTACCTGATTTGGTCACTGCATCCCATGGACACTCAGATCTAACTTCTAACGGGATTGAAGCCCTACCTGTTGCGTCACTATTTCTGAAGACTAAGATGGTCTCGTTTGTAAGTGTACCCGACAACCAGCTTTCCCAACCAAAACACAATAATTGCTTGACGGCAGATTGTGAAGGTAGCGGTAGTACGCCGCCTAGTTCTACCACCTATACATTTTATTACGAATAATATACACAGGGTTTGGGATGTGTGTCGGATTTTTAGAGTTGCTGTCTCTAAGTTGTGTCACTTCTGAGTGATAATACACGTAATTATTTTTTTTAAACGTCAAAGTAATAGCAAACAGCTAAATGTTAAGTGAACATTCACGCAAGAGACATTTGAAATAAACTCCAGTTGATACAAAATTTCTACATAAGGACGATGATAGACGCACACTTAACGGCTAAATTGAAATGGCTCTCAATGATAGCTTTGTGTAGTCCTTTTATATCCCACTGCTGGTCACGAGTTTCTCCTCAACTTGGGGATGCCTGGGGCGTACTCCACCATGCTGCTCCAATGCGGATTGATGGACATATGGGTTAGTGGCCAATTAGTATTTTCAAACCACATACAAGACCGACCGCTATCGAATAATAACCGGGACAGACAGCTTAACGTGCCCTCGGAAATACGGAAGCGCTCATGAAATTTAGCCACTAGCGGTAGATCGATTAAGATCTAAGCAATGCAGCTTTATATAGTATAGTTAAGTTAGTTTAAGCAGTGATAGCCTAGTGGTTAAGTTTCCGGCCTCTCGCTCCGAATGTCCGGGGCTCGAACCCCGGACGCACCTCAAATTTTTCGAAGTTATGTGCGTATTAGAAATTAATTATCACTTGCTTTAACGGTGAATGAAAACATCGTGAGGAAAC
>DWKL01001204.1:0-15260 GCA_018249415.1 Phareas burnsi | reverse complement strand
TTTCGTTTTAAGTTGAATGTGGGTGTCCATGGGGTGGGGTGACCACTTAACAACAGGTGGCCTGCATGCTCGTTTGCTACTTAATAAAAAAAAAAAAAAAAAAAAAAAAAGGTAGAGACAGTCGGTTTTTAGCAAAAGATGTACTAATTGGACGTTTTTCGGAAAAATGAGATATTCATTTTATGAGAGAAGAACAGCAAACGAGCGTGCGTATCTTCAGATGATAAGTGAGCACTGCAGCTCATAGACGCGAATATCTAACCTCAAACAGGACTGAAGTCTTCGCTGCGGCCGTACGTAGACACCAGTGGCGCTACGTACGGCGTGTCACTACCTGAGCACTAAGACGGTCGCTTCGCTTGTGGTGCGTATTGTATATCTATCAACCGCGCCGTACCAATCGATATATAAGAATTGCATCACAGCGCATTATGAGCGCGGCGGTGGTGCCGCCTTGGTCGGGTTTTAAGTTTTAACTTTTATATACTCCTTTTTTTAGGTTTGAAGACTAGACGAGCGTGCAGGCCAACTGATGATAAGTGGTCACTGCAGCTCATGGACACCCACATCTAACTTCAAACGAAACTGAAATTTTATCTGAGGTCGTACGTAGATGCGTCACTACTCTTGGGGACTAAAATGGTCGCCTCGCTGTAAAGTGCTCGGCAAACGTACCTCTCCAACCAAAACACAAAAGCTGCTTCACGGCGGATTGTGAGGACGGCGACGACTCGGCGAGTCTCTGGACGAGCTATACTTCTACCACCTATAATTTTTTTTTGAAATAAGAATTGGCAGTAATACATAAAGCACATAGGTCTGTTAGTTGTGGAGGCCATTTGATAGGGCACATAAGGCAGTAAATAAGCTGCGGGAGCATAACAGTATCTCATCCGAGCCTCGCTCGGCAATAATCATAAACAAAGTCGGAGAGAGAGAAAAAGTGCTCGCCGGAAACACGGGTTCTGTATAATTTTGCTTCAATACTATGGTTACATAAAACTGGTGAGATATAAAGTATCCCTATATTCCTAAAGGATCTTACACCGTAATTAAACCCCGCGCGTTCAGGACAAAAATAAATAGTTTAGAGGTGGTAGAACTATAGTTCATCCGGGGAAGTCCCATCGCCGCTCTCATAATCCGCCGTGAAACAGTTCTTGTGTTTCGGTTGGAGAAGTGCGGTTGCCGGGCACGCTTACAGTGGGACGTCCATCTTAGTCCTCAGGAGTAGTGATGCATCTATGTACAACCTCAGGCAGAAGTTTTATTTAAGGGTATCCATGGGCTGCACTGACCACTTGACATCAGGTGGCCTGCAAGCTCGTTTGCTACACTTGGAACATCGAAAATAACTAACTGTGTTAATACTGATTATGTTGGTTCTATTACACTGTGGGTTTCTGGGGCGACTCCTGGTGGCTAAAAATATTTGTGTGATGGATATTTTTTTTTTTACTTGTCCGGATGTGTGTGCACTGTGCTTTAGTGCCTTATGTGGTTTTACTCAGAACTTATAGATTTCGGTATCTAGTTGGGACAACTGTGTTTTAGTTACATACAAATATAATTATAATATTTATCTACCATGCCTCAGTACCAAAGTCTAGGTTATAAATTATATTTCGATTATAATGAAAACCATCGGCCAACGGTACCCTAAAAGATCATGGTTAACCGGTCGTAACCAGTGTTGCTTTCTCTCGCTCACACCGACCACGGTGGAGTGGGATAGCCGCACAGTGGTCCAGCAAGTCCTACGGGAGATTACACGCTTTGTCCGCCATATAAACGTACGAGTGACAGGCTTATTGCGATAAGGTTGTAAGTAGAAGCCGGTTAGAACCGAATTTGTTTTTGTTGTAGGGCCATTTACAACTTTGTGGCTTTACTTTACTTTTTGGGTGGGTTTCTTTGTGGAGGAGTGTGTTCAATGAATGTGTGATAAACTATTGAAGTTAAATTAAACTTTTTGTATGAAATATTCGTGTTACATTTATTTAAATTATGTACTAACTTAGAATACAATAGCAAATTAAAACATACATATGACGTTCATATAGAACTTGCACTTATTGATATTCATAGTAAATAATTTGTAAAATCTGATTATTATCACACTATAGAAATTACGGAATGAAAGGTTTTTAAAGGTCTAGAACTCTTTGTCCGGGGAGGTACCGCCGCCGCCTTCACTATCCGCTATGAAGCAATACTTGTGGTTCGATTGAAGACGGGTGGTGGTTGTCGGGTATACTTAGGGCGAGGCAACCATTTAAGCCCTCAGGAGTAGTAATGTATCTACGTGCGGTCTTAAATAATACTTTAAGAGTGTTTGTGGTTAGATGTTGGTGTCCATGGGTTGCAAGGTTAATATCAGGTGGCCTGCAAGTTCGTTTGCTACTCTTCTCGCATAAAAAAAATGTTATGTAATAAGGCAAAGATAATAGACAAGTTAGTTAGCAAGTTAGGTAAGATTCTTGAGGCGTTTCAACTTTGTTCTCAGGAGCAGCATCATATCTGTGATCGAACTCCGGTGGAACTCTGGTCCTGTTTTGGGACCGGTTACAGATGTCCAAGTCCAGCAGCCACAGTTACCATTAGGTGGGCTCCATACTTGACTGTTGTTTTCATAACATAAAAATGAATTTCATCGAAAATAATTGTTTTGGGTTCGATTCCCGGTTGACAGGCATCTAAATAATTAAATAAGATTTCTGTTCTGGGTCTGGGTGTTTGTGTACTCGTCTTTGTGTGTCTTCATGGTATCTATGGCACAGGTAATCTTATGTGGGTTTATAAGTGTATAAGTGTTTGAAATATACCTTTTAATATAAGATCAGGCGCTGCTAAATGTTTTCAGTTACATTTTTACGAGTTCCATGGGTATCTATGAACTGATGCAGTATTTCAAACAACGATTGACTGTTAAGAATATTTTCTACCTTTTGATAGCAGTTTTAAATGCTGTTATATTCTGGATTGGAAGGTGTGCTAATGACCTGTTAGAGTGTGCTAAGAAACAGGGTGGTAGCAATGTTTATGTGACCGACCTCTGATCTGACTATAATCCTACTTACTTACAGGTGGCCATAAACGACAGTGGTTACTAACCACCGGGCGGTTTTGACGATTGTTTGTTACTTCTGTGTAATTAAAAATCTGGTTGATTCGTCTGAGCGCGAGTTACTTAGTACTGTTCATACAATATGAAGGATGAACGCTTAACGGGATCTATGAGAGGAATTTAAGAATTGCTTTATGAATATTCGTAAGGGATCAGAGACTTGTCCTCAATAACTTTGACCACCAACAAGGCTTCATAATAAGGGTCAAGGGGTCTTAGAGGACTTTCATCCCTGAAACGTGTAATGGCACGGCGACACACCCGTCGAATAAGATTAGCAAGCTTATTTTTTCTTTATAAAAGCATAACTTAATTTTCATTTACTGGAGGAATAATAAAAGTTTTTGGTTGACAGCTGTCAGCGTCCCCTTGTTTTTATGACATATTAAACCGGCCTAGTTAAATAATATTTCCAGTAGATAGTTTCAAGATAGATAGACAAATAACATTCATATTTTATTTATAAATTTTAAGACATTTTAAGACACATAGACAGACATAACATTTAGAAATCATTTATCATTTAAATACTCTATTATTTAGTGCTTTTTTATACAGTTATTCTTGATTCCATCTATACTGCTATTTATTAAACTGGAGCACATAGTTCAATGTGGAGTAGTTGCTTGATTAAGGAATACATTTTACAGGTTCGTTGAATTAAAATATTTCAGGTAGTAGCAATTCTACCTGACGAAAAAATTAAGAATATTCTTGTTGAAAGAAATAATAAAAATAAAACATTTTATTCACGAAACAGACGATACAGGACCTTGGGATGGTGACCGCTAGTGGCTAAACCTCACGCACGCTTCCGTGGTTCGGAGGGCACGTTCAGCTGTCGGTCCTGGTTGGTATAACGATACCAACAATCGTAATAGTCCTTAGACCTTGTCCCAGGTTTTGTGGGTGATTTGGAAATCATGGATTGGCCATTCATTTGTATCTTCTTTTAGCAATTCCCATTAAAGCGACGTGGTGGAGTATTCTCGGTAGAAACTTGTGTAGTTGGACATAAAAAAGTTGCAGCTAGAAAAAAAATGTAATGTTGTGTTCGTTTGCGTTCGTGTGCAGAGCGATTGTTTCAGCGAGTGTGTAACATCGCCATCACGTGATGCGGATCTGCCATTGTCAGGATTGTCCGAGCGTTAACAACGGGAGCTGCCAATCCCGAGTTTAAATTGGGACGCCCGTCGATTGGACTCCGGCCGCACGAGTTCGCTGTAAGTATAGGTTTATTGAAATCGTCATGTCATTTTATATATACATTACGAAATTGCCGATTTTATTAATGATTCTTTCTGCCGAAATGATTGATTTTGAGTGAATGCTTTGTTGGGATAATTCTGACTTTGATTAATAATGGTTTAATTAAATTTTTGATGTCTTAATTATGAAATGATACGCAACTGACATAATTTTCTAAAAATTTACAAAGGTTGCTCTTGAAGTAGATAGCAAAGAGATGCTTACATCATCATCATCGTCATCATCAACCCATTAATGGCAGGGCACGGGTTTTCTTAGGGAACGAAAAAGATTAGGCCATAGTCCACCATGCTGGGCAAGTCCGGATTGCTAGACTTCACACATCTTCGGGAATTTCACAAAGAACTCTCAGATGTGTAGGTTTCCTCACAATATTTTCTTTTACCATTAAAGCAAGTGATAATTAATTTCTAACACGCACATAATTCCGAAAAACCAGAGATGCATGCAGGATTTGAATCCCGGACACCCAGCGAGAGAGGCCGAAATCTTAACCACTAGGCTTACACCGCTTTCATATTATACAATAAAGAAAATAACATATAAAATTTTTAACCGCAGAGTTATGGATGCGAGCAGGCTTGGGACACCAACTTAACTAGTTTAACTTGTACTCAACTTAGATGCCGTGGACAGTTGCAGAAGCGCGGCCCTAGGGGGCGTCGTGTAGACGTCGCCAGCAAAGAGACGGGAGTACTACACACTGAATTGAAAACCAAGGAATATTGCTATGTTTTAGATATAAGTTAGTCAATCGACGTTGATAGCCTAGTGGTAAGACTCGGGACGCTCACACTGGATGTCGGGGGTTCGAATCCTGCACGCAATCTAATTTTCCGAAGTTTCGTATCAGACATAAATTATTACGTGCTTTGACGGTAAAGGAAAACATCGTGGGGAAACCTGCATATCAAAGGGCTCTCTGTGAAGTCCTCGAAAATATGTGAAGGCTACCAACCCGCACTTGGCCATTGAGATGGACTATGGTTTAATCTTTTTCATTTTTGAGAAGAGACCCACGCCCAGCAGTGGAAAAGTAAAGGGTTAATGACGAGATAAAGTTAGAAATCTTCCAGGTGCGACTGTTTCAGCATTATAATGTAACAGTGGTAGAATCCTTCATGGTTCGACTCAGCAAGAACTGCTCCAACATCCATTTCTTCCTTATTATTGTACCATTCAAGCTGCACTGCTCTGATTATAAGTGAGAGACCATCTACAGTTGGATAAGGCGTCCTAACTGACCCCTCAAGGGTATATGCGGTCCGGTGATCGATATCAGATAGAGCTTCGTCTTATTATAGTGAATTGATCCGTGATGTCTATTGGCGGCAGTGACCAGTTAATATAAGATGGATGGATATATGCTCTTTTGCATTAAAGAAAAAAAAATAGCTAATAATAAATAAATAAAACCCTCGTGAAACAGTTTTTGTGTTCCGGTTGGAGAAGTGCGGTGGCCGGGCACACTTACAGCGAGGGGACCGTCTTAGTCCACAGGAGTAGTGATGAATGTACGTACGACCTCATATAGAACTTCAGTTTTGTTTGAGGTTACATTTGGGTGTCCATGGGCCGCAGTGATAACTTAAAATCAGACGGCCTGCACGCTCGTTTGCTACTTTTCAAACATAAACAAATGATTATTTATTTTAACATGACTGATAATATAGTAATTTTAATAATATTATCCTCGAAAGACGGTAGAACGTAGCGTAACGTAACAGAGTAGCGGTAGGCCGAAACGAAACACGAAGTTGCGTATTTCGTGCATTCAGAATAGACCTACAGGTTCGGTCAGGGAAGTATAACCGCCGTCCTTATAATCCGCCATGAAGCAATTGTTGTGTTTTGGATTGAAAGGAGCGTTTGTCGGCTGTACTTACAGCAAAGCGACCATCTTAGTCTTCAGGAGTAGTAACGCTTCTAGGTACGACATCAGACAGGACTTCAGTCCTATTTAAGGTTAGATGTGGATGTCCATGTGCTGCAGTGGCCGCCTAAAAATGGGTGACCTGCACGCTCGTTTGCTACTCATAAACCATAAAAAAAACTTATAGTCGTAGATGCATGTATGGGATTTGAAACCACTCTAAATGTATATCACTATCACTGTTTTGCTTTTTACTTTAACGGTGACGGAAAATATCGTAAAGGAACATAGCTTTAGAGTTCTTCACAAAGTTCTCGAAGGCGTGTGAAATCTACCAATGCCCACGTGGGCTGCATGGCCAGCCTAAGCCCTTCTCGTCGTGAGACCCTGCACTGGGTCAATAATGGGTCCATGATGAAATAAATATATAAACAACTTTTTATTTTATGAAAGTGGTTATAATGAAGCAATTTTTTCCTCAGCGGCGTATCGCTGCCTTACGCGGCGACAGCACCGGATGGAGACCATGTCCGCGCTTGTCCGGCCGAGCGGGCCGCGTCGCCTGGCAACGAGCAGGTAGTGTGTGGGCGCGACGTCCGGAGGCCCGCGCACAGAAAAAAGCGTAAGCCGGTAGCCGTGGGTAGGGTTGGCAAAACAATTTTTTTGTACTTTATTTTGTAATGAGTGTAGCAGTGCGTACGGTTTATGCTGTCTGTCACTTTAAAACTTGTGTACATTTGGCTGTGGTCGGTTACCGTAGTCCATGCGCAGCAGTGGCCGCTTAATATACCTCTACCACCTATAGTTCGTCTCCCCGATACCACCGCCGCCCTCTTAATCCACCGTGAAGCAATTCTTGAGTTTCGGTTGGGGAGGTCTCATCATCTTAGTCTTTAGGAGTAGCAACGCATCTACGTAGTACGGCTTCAAATACGACTTCAGTTCTATTGGAGGTAATATGTGGTAGTCCATGGAGCTGCAATGACTACTTAACACCAGGTAGCCTACACGCTCGTTTGCCACTCTTCTCAAATAATGGAAAAAAAGGAAAAATGATATTCGATTCCTGCTGCCATGACACTAAAAATAAGTACAGTTATTTTTAAAAGGAAATTCTGAAGCCGATTACTGGTTTTGCTACTCTGAGAGCTATGTTATTCGAAGTTCCCTCAGGTGAGTATATGTACCTTAACACATACAGCAAACGGCAGCGTTACATTGCTGTTATGACAAAAGAATGTCCTTGTGAACAACGAACAGTTGTAACATCTGTTTACGTAGTCAAAATATTTTAAATCTGTCGAAAAAAAATCCAACCTTGTATCAACTTAATGGTCTGTAATGAATACATAAAACCTAGATATAATGTTTATTTTATTTAAATAAAATAGCTATTTATATCGTTTTTCCTAAATAAAACATAATTAAAATTTACATTGCGAAAAAGATCCAGTCAAAAATTACAGTTGTATGTTATAATTTATATTGCTAAATTTTATGTCCACAGAAGAAAACTTATGGCCAAAAAAAATTTCTAACAATAATAACCATGAGCTCGTTATAAAATGAAAAATAGCAGACAAAAAATTCAAAATTTCAGAGTTTCGTACTAATTAAGAAATTTAACAACGCCATTAATAATGTTGCAAAAAGTGTTGTTAAACAAGAAATCATTGTTATACACACACTTATTAACATAATACGTTTTTAGGGTCCAGTACCCAGGAACCCTTGTGAAATCACAGCAATAGTATGCGTGTCTATTTACTTCACTGCTTGAGTACGAAATATGAAAATAACACTTATGTGTATGTAAAATATTTTTTAGCGGCAGTTTAATAATTTCAACTTTAAAAATTATAACAATTTGATTAAACTATATAGATAGGTGGTAGAACTTTAGTTCGCCTGGGGACGTACCACCGCCGCTCTCACAATCCGCCGTGATTTGCGTACAACCTCAGATATTATTGCTGTCCTGTTTGAGGATAGACGTGGGTGTCCAGGGGCTGCAGAGACCATTTAACATCGAGTGGTCTACACGCACGTTTGCTACTCTTCTCACATATATAAAAATACACTACAGTGTATGATAAACAAAACTTATTCACATTTTTGCCCTAAACACTGCAAACCTTTTATGTCCCACTGCTGGACATGGATCTCTCCCCACAAAAGAAGCTTGAAGCATACTGCACCATGTTGCTTCAATGCGAATTGGTGGCGGCCTTTCGTAGGGTTTCATAGGGTAAGCCAGATATGTTAATCATTTTATTATGAGGCGTTCCAGCTTTGTCCTTAAGAACAGCGTCGGTTCGGTGATTAGCTTGGTGATTGTGATGTGATATGATTACCTTCTTGATTAGGTAAGACTAGTATCGTTTTTCAAGTCGGAAATGATGTTCATGGGCAGTGATCCCTTAAAATTCGGTGGGTTGCATGATCGTTGACTTTTTATAGTATAGAAATAAATAGGAAACGTGTATGCAATCCACCTGATGGTAAGTGGTGGTCCATGAACATCTCTATTCGCACCAAGTAAGATTAAAGTCGTACTTGAGCTTCACCACAGATACATTGCTACTCCTGAGGATTTAATTCAAACACCTGGAATAAGTTTCGCTCCCTTACCAATTCCGTGACATATTACAGGCCGCCTGATTTTAAATGGTTCCTGCCGCACATCGACTTGATTGCCGACTCACGTTAAGTGGTCGCTGTAGTCCATGGACACCCACAATTAACTTCAACGCTTCGGAACTGAAAGCCTTCCGAGGTAGACGCGTCACTACTCCTGAGGACTAAGATGGTCACATCGCTGTAAGTGTACCCGACAATCAGATCTCTCCAATCGAAATACGAGTATTGCTTCACGGCGGATTGTGAGGGCGACGGTGGTACCTCCCCCTATGTACTGTAGTTCTACCATATACATACGGAACACATATGCGCGAGCACCATTCTGTCTTTGACGGATTTCTTCATCGAAAACCTGTCCGCTCAGCATGATATAGTGCAAATATATTCATGAATATATAATTCACAGATTAATAAAAATATTATACATTATCTCTAATAGATCCGTTAAGCGTTCGTGTCTTTCTGGCTTTAATATATCGGAAATCATATACCAAGTTAGGCAACTAGACCACGGCTAGTAGGTGGACGACCTCTACATACATTTTCGTTTTTGCTTAACATGTCCATTGTGATCATCTTAACTGTCTATCATATTGAGGTTCCGGGTTCGATTGTCGGTCGGGTATACATCTAGCCCCAATTTGGGATACAATTAACACATTTAGTATGCAAGCATCCATAGCCAGAGAAAGGACCTAATTTGATAATATGTATTGGTCGGGCATCGAACCTGGATTCCTCTGCAAGAAAAATCAATTTTTAACACAATTACAATATAAACTTACCATAGAATACAGGCAGTAATAAAAGCAAGACATAAACCAACCAGCTTAAACTATTTTCAAAGAAGCTACGTATAATTCCACCATTTTATTTTATTTTATTTCTACCGCTTCGACGCAACCATAACGAAATAAACGGGCAGAATCGGATCGTATAACTAGTACACGTAAACAAAACTACTTATCGATGACCCTGCGGTACGGCGAGCCTCCGGGCTCAACTGGTTCTTCAAGTTTCTTGATGTCAACACTAATTTTCAAACACCTTACATGCAAACATGCTGCATTCAAAACTCAACCTTAGTTCTACGCAACACAATAAAATTTCTATTACGCTAACTTGTGACTTATTACATTTTGTGTATGTAAAATATATTATACACTTGTCTCGTTCCTTCACACTGGAATCGTATAAGTGTGTCTCCCTCACAACAGCTGTCAAAGCCAGTTTTCACAATAATCGGAACAAGAAATTGTAATATTCGTGCATCACGAATGGTTATTGATATTTTTTCTTCGTTTAATAATACACTTTTTGTGAGCGTTTTTATGGAAACGATAAAAGGACTAATTAGTAACCACGTCTTTAAGTTTGTATAAAAAATATTTGCTGGGTTTTTATGTAATAGAAGTAGCGATTATGAATGTAGTTTACGGTCCATAGCTGCATCCCACTGCTGCTGGGCGAAGGTTTCTTTCCAATGGGAAGCAGCAGATAGTATCGCTTGCAGCATACTCCAACATGATGCTCTAATGCGGATTGACGGGGAAGACACGGTCAAAACGGGCCGGATGTTTTCTACGATCATAAGGTCTTTGAAGATCCACGTGGTGCAGCGGTGACCATACCGGTCTGACACGCTGAAGATGCCGCTTTCGATACCTTGCCAGACAGACATAAATGATGAATTTAAACTTTTGTCCTGGGTCTGGGCGATTGTGCATTCCTCTACTATGTGCCCATGTAACCCACAACAGGGTATCCTAGAGGCTATGTGTGTAGAAGACGTTTATTTGTTGTCAACGATAAGGTGTAAAGACTGATGTCCAATAATAACAAATGGAACCGATACCTTAACATGCATGGAATGCTGCATGAAATGTGGCCACTAGTGACCGCTAGTCGATAAATTTCATGCGGGTTTCCAAGTCATATATGTTTGAGTGTGTTATATATGTCTATATATATATTTGAGTTGGAACGCCTTAGTGTATAACAACGCTACAGTGGCACTATAAGGTTGAAATAATGATCGGTTGAAATGGTAAAGGTGGAACCGCTGCAGAAGAACCGCATACAGTTCCACCACCTTACCATACTACCACCTGTATCACCTTAAAATGACAGAACCAAAACGACTAGTTTTGATCATGAAGCCAATGTAACTCACAAATATTCACGCTTGTGTCTGTTTTAAGATTTATTTCCAATACCTACTACCAATTTTGGTTTATTTTTATATCTAAGCCCAGCAATTGGGTAGACGGGCAACGGGAGACAAAATGTTTATCGTCGCTTATGAACATGCAACACCAGAGCGGTTGCCAATATAGACGTTCTTGAAGGAGAGCTCTCGGTACTTTTTTTGAAAAACTCCATGACATAGCGTTCCCGGAATACCTCGGGAAGTACATCCCACACACTGCACGTACGCGGTATAAAGGAAAGCACACGTTGGCCACTTTAATATTTTGGGGTAACAAAATTAATTGTTAAAGAAATAGAGACAAACTTTTTTAGGAGATTGTTAGGATGGTAATAAACGTTTTTGTATCTGACAGAAACTTTTATAAAAAACGAATAAAGACTTATATAATTTTAATTAGTCATAGCTGAAATTGTTTGTGTTGAAAGTTACGCTAATTAATATTACATATTTTGATAACAATCAACATTGAGCGGATACCAGTTTGTCTAGACACAAAAAATACAAACTATCAAGTGAGATAAGTATCAAATAATACTGGTTCCTTGAAATAATATATATAACAACTATATACTAAAACATATGTTTAAAATAAATAAAAATACTGTTTACAATAAACATGTACCTATATATATACATATATACAAACCTTTTTATTTATGTTAGGAGAGCAGTAAACGAGCGTGCGGCCACTTGATGTTAAGTGGTCACTGCAACCCATGGATACCCACATTGGACCTCAAATACCACTTAAGTACTATCTGAGATAAATGCGTTGCTACTTCTGAGGACTGAGATTCTCGATGATGTCTGTCTCGCTTGTAACTGTACAAGCACAAAAACTCCAACCGAAACAATAGTTGTTTCATGGTGGATTACAAGATCGACGGCGGTACCTATTAGATGTAAAATAATTAGAAAACGCGTTTGTTTTAATAATAAAAAAATATCACATAATATTAAAGTATGTATTAGAATGACACCTGTCCCTCCCTTTCGTCGGATGTGGAAGGCGATTGGGTACCCAAGGAGATGGGCAGCGTCTCCGTACGAATATTTATTTACAGTGATCGCCAACATGCAGAGCCAAGGGGGATGATCACAGCGATAGGGTCGTGGTACCCACCATGCTTCGATGATCTATCTTGACACGATGTCGTATGTTGGCACGAAGAGACGTTCGGCCTTAGGTGGCGTTCCAGTACAATTACAGTTACTACAACTCAGTACAATTACAATAAAAAAAATGTACCACAGTGCCTATTTAATGTCATGGTTACATGTCACCATTACTGGTTCTTAATGGTTCACTTCTTAAGGACCCCTAAAACAAGATATTTTGGAATGTGCTAATTAGATCTAGACTTCCAGCGGCCCTGGCTATTTAAAAATATATTTTAATCAATTTAATTAAAAATATTACAAAATCTAACAGTTCCATCTCTGTCGTATATATTTTTATAACGATGAAAATTTGACAGCCTTAAATGACCACAATCGTCTATTACTATCTAACTATATGCCCACGTACATTGAAAAATCAGAGATCGGTGATTCGAATCCCAGACCGCCAGCGGGACATGCTGAAATTTTATTACTAAGCTATCACTACTGCAAGAAGAGCTCTCCTTCAATGTCGGCGATGCTGGCGATAACTCTGGTGTTGTAAATGACTATACGCGACGGTGACCACTTTCCATCAGGCGGTATGTCTGCTATATATCAATATATAACTGAACCTAACGCTGCATATATAACTGAACCTAGCAAGGTTCAGTTATATATGCAGCGTAAAATGGATTACTTGCTTTTTAAATTCTCAAGCGTCGTTTACTTCAATATACGTGATAATTTCCCGATCCGCGGTCGGCGCCCCACCGCGAATATGTGATACAAATATTATGTAAACTGTTATAGACGGTACAACGTAATCCTGCGCTGGCAATAAAACCACAACATATGAAAAGCTGTTATTAATATCAGAAATATATTTAACGTAATATTTTCAACATTTATAGCTGAAATACTTTGAAATTAGCTATATATAGTATCAGCTCATGAAAGCCCGTTATAGTCGATTTATTTGATGCTTGAAGAGTAGTTAACTATCGTGCAGGCCACGCGATGATAAATGGTTACCGCAGTCCATGGACACAGACATCTGACCTTAAACAGGACTGAAGTTCTGCGTGAGGTCGTATAAAGATCATAAGACACTACACCTGAGGAATAAGATGTCCTTGATCCCTTGTCAATGTACCCGACCACCACACCTCTCCAACCGAAACACAAGAATTACTTCACGGCGGATGGTGAAGGCGGCGGTGGTACCACAGTATCACCAGTATTTTGCAAAGAGAAGAATTTTTATCCTGTTTGTAACATCGACGATAAGATTATCTTTATATTTGAGCTTCTCTACAAACGTCTGGATTGCAATGACATTTAACAGGTTGACTGTTTCTTATTCTACTTCTATTATATACAATAAATTAATATCAAGGGTCAGCGACTATGAGGGAAGCCAGTAGCCAAGCTGGTCTGAGTTGGCAATCATTCAGATGTAAATCCATTAGGTTTAACTCGATAACAATATATAACTTAGTGGTGGTGTAGTTTTACGACGGTTCTGCGGATCAGAATATTACACATTCTATACTAGAACACTGTATTATAAGGCAGACACAAGCGTGGCGGCGGTGCCTCCGTAGTCGAACATCGACGGGCTCTCCACCACCTCTACCACCATAACTAATCTATTCCATGCGCAAAACAGTCAATATTTAGCAGTCCGAGTTCGCGTCAGATTTGCATTGAATAGCAACCCGCGTCGCACGCACCGATCGTTATCTCCATACCTACTGCACCTGTAGGACCGGTTTGGGATTCTGCTATTTGTATCGATATCATCATCAACCAATTACTGGCTCACCGCTAACCACAGCCTCTTCTCAGGGTTTAGGGAATAGTTCACCGTGCCGAATATGACGCGCTCATGGCTTCAGCGGCTCGTATGGATCGTAACCGACCGAAAGTTTAGCGTCGGGCGCAGTCTGGTGTCGAATGGGTGACCGATAGTGGCTAAACTTTCTGCGTGCTTCCGAGCTTTGGATATAGCAAATACGGATAATCCGTTAAAATTGGGGCTTAGCCGAGAATATTCTCAAGGAAGTGAATATCGCTTAAACGGTGCTGTGTTCTGGTTCTCTTGATGATTTTGCTTAGGGAACCATATCAACACTAGGTATTCCAACTATTCCGCAAAAGCAGCAAGTAGCATTTACATTCTAATTGGGTTTGATTAAGGTCACCCACGAGCAGCAGTCGGCACTGCTAATCCTCACCCACCATCTTATAATAACCTCTGCCTCCGCATCACGGTAAGGCACTTTCCATAAAGTAAACTGCATGCACGATTGCTACTTCTAGCATATAAAAAAATACATGCCACAGCCGATTTTCGCATAGTTTTTGCGAAAACCGACTGTGTCAGACAGATATTGAATTTACAAAGACTCCACTTCTAGATACTTAATCACAACACACTGTTTTGCTATTCTAATAAGAGTATCACCCCAACCCGTAACGTCTTAACCAAAGTTGTCCCATAATCATCCAGTCTATTGCCAAGAACATATCTTAAGAACGCTCTAAGAAAGTTTTATGTTGTTTTTATTTCTCGCATAAAAAGTGGGGCCATAAATTGGTACTAAATGGGTTATTTATTCAAATTATAAGGGCGGCAAGGGGTTGGAAGTTATGGCATAACTCCATGTCGCCTCAGGCTGAGAGTTCGTTGTAAATTAATGCGATTATATGCTATATATATTATATAATGTATTCTATATCACATATTTTGTAATCAAATAGTGTACTATTTATCTAACGGGAAGTGGTCACTGCCACCCACGGACATCGATAATCAACTTTAAATAAAACAAGAGATATGCTTACAGCCTGTCACAGGTGCATTGCTAATCCTGATGTCTAAGTCGGAACGCCACACATAATTAGGTCAATTTCATTCTAAAGTTTGCTACTAAACAATTCTTGCGCTTGGCCAATGTTGGCAACTGTATTACGTAACGACAGCTGTATTTCAGACGCTCCATAGATGGATCAATAACAAAACTATTAGCAGG
>DWKL01001203.1:0-15262 GCA_018249415.1 Phareas burnsi | reverse complement strand
TAACCTAAAAAATTAATAATTTCTGTTAATCAAATATAGTGAAAGATAAGAGATGATAATGAAATTATATTCAAATATACCAAAGATAGATTAGGATAGGTAAATGCTAACGTGCGTCGAGGTGTGCAGTGCTCCGGTGCGTTAAGGGTCGTGCAATTTGTGACGGTATGTTTTATTAGAAGAAGGCGTGATTCCGTGTGGTGTTGACGCGTTTCTGGTTGCAGGGACATGGCGTGCAACCAGCTGGAGATGGTGCTGCGCCGCTTCGAGGAGAAGTTGCAGGAGGTCATGGCGTACGAGGAGCAAAGCGAGCCGCTGGACCACGAGGAGACCAGGTTCATATTTGTATATACGAGTATAAATACTACAGTAATGTCTAGTTGGGTTAATTTAGGAAATTTATTATACCGCCGCCGTTCCTACGATCAGCTGTGAGGCAATTCTTGTGTTTCGGTTGGAGAGATGCGGTTTCCGGGTACACTTTGCAGCGATGCGACCGTCTTAGTCCTCAGGAGGAGTTACGCAACTACCTACGACGTCAGATTGAACTTCAATCCTGTTTGAGGTTTCATGTGGCTGTGCATGGGCTGCAGTGGCAACGTAATATCAGGTGGTACGCACGCTCGATTGGTACTCTTCAAACATAAAAAAAAATACTATTAAGAAACAATATACTTATGAAATAACTTGTGCTCCAAAATATTCCATCGATGGAGCTGCGATTCAAATCGGTCCTTGATTTAATAATCTTATATTTTATAACTAAAAGAAGTATTCTTACACCTCTAATTTAAAATTTAAACGATTTAACTCTCTTGTATTTTTTCGGGCTAGATGGACTGGTCTCGGTCTTGTACGAGGTCTTTCTACAGTTAAGCTGTATAAAGTGTTAGTGTTGTATTTCTTTAACATCCGTGTCCTTCTCGTAAGACTATTCACGTCGATAAACGTTTAGTTCCCCGCTAGCCGAGCCGTGCGCCGGGCGCGGCTCGGCTACACGATATCCACCGGGCGCGGTGTCGCAGGTACACGGCGTACGCGATGTGCCGCGCCACGCAGGACGTGTACGCGTCGGAGCGCGAGCCCACGCTGGCGGCGGCGCAGTGGGCCCGCGCGCTCGCCGCCCGGCTGCCGCGCGCGCACCGCCGCCTGCGCCTCAAGCTCTTCGTGAGTGCGCCCTACATATTTACTAGTAGAACTATAGTTCCACCGGGGAGATACCGCCGTCGCCCGTCAAGCAGTTCTTGCGTTTCGGTTGGAGAGGTGAGATTAAGGTGACAATCTTAATCCCCAGGACTAGTGATATATCTACGTACGACCTCAGATGTGATTTCGATCTTGTTTGAGATTAAATGTGGGTGTCCATCCACCGTAGTGACCGATCAAAGCGGCCAGCACGTTCATTTGTCATTCTTTTCGTATAAAAAAATCTCTTCACGCTGGACTGTGAAGCCGGCGTCAGAACCTCCCCGAGCGAACTAGGGTTCAACCACCTGTTCAATTTTGTATATTACATATTTACATTATTCATATCTTGATAAAAAATTAAGAAACCTACTAAAACACTCGAATGACGGTTTCATATTCATTCTGATTTATAATAGAATAATTGAAGCTAATTCTAATATTAAATCAAATATTAATCGATGACATCATGTCATCACGTGTACGACGATGGTTACGAAACCATGAAACCATTAACCGCGCTTGCGTCGGCAACCTTACAGAACAGCCTCATGTCGATCCGCGACTGCATAGTGCTGCACACGCGGACGGTGTTCGACAAGACCAGGTTCGAATACCACGCCGACATCCCCAAGGAGCTGTACGACTGCATCAGCCCCAGGATCAGGGAGCTGCTGCTGCAGGTCTACAAGCTCGGCTTCGAGGTGAGTAACACAGAAATATAATATTTCTCCTTTCCTTGTACATATCGAATGTTCCTTATTATTTTACCTCCTTCTTGCACTACTATTATATCTTCTGCATGATCGAACGTATCCCTTTAATTCCATGTTCAGTATAAGGTTCTTTTGCACAAACTTTAGTACCATATCGAATATAGTGTGTTTGTAATAAAACGAGACGACAACAATACTGCATAATTTACATCAGCAGTCGCGGCGCTAATTCTAAAATACATAACAACGGACACGCGGACATCCGCTCAGTGAAAAATAAAACAAATAAGTAAATAAAAGCAAATGTCCAAAAAAATCATACATGTGTCACCGGTTTCAAGGAATAGATTAGAATGTTAATTTATGTATTAATTGCTCTGAAATTAACCATACATTGTTACATGTTTTATAACTTAAAATGTGATTATGCCTCCGATGGGTACGATCGGAGGCATCATAGCCGATAGCTTCTGAGAAGTTGTCGGTAAATCCATCCCAGCATCATCATCACCTCAGCTACTTCACCGTATCTGTAAATACGCTGAATTTCCACATGACACGCATGCAATATCGCTCAACGGAACCCTGCATCTTTCACACGTGAAGCCCCAGCAGGCCACACTGCCGTTTTTTAGCTAAAATGCCGTTACCCGACATCTGACCGATTTTGACATTTTTATATTTCCGTAATTAATACATACGAGCTAAAAGTTTTATTTACTATTTTAAAGTGCTCCATTATATCTATCTTCGATATCAGAAATATTTGCATATGACGCATAGTTAAGAAGCGTTATTTTTTTTAAATTACCCTCTTTTCGGCCATAGTCTCTCGCTTTAAGGTGAAAGAAAATATTGTGAGGAAATCTACTAATCCGAGAGATCTTTGTAAAGTTTTCGAAGGTGCTCGAGGTCCATCAATCTGCACCTGGCCAACGCGGTGGATTTCGGCCTGATCCTTCCCGTGCCGATAATGGACCCGTGCCCATCAATGGGACATTAATTGGTCGACGCTGAACTCGAAAAGCGGTTTCCGCGTAACGGCATCGTAGCTCAGGGACGGCAGCATATCACTAACGCCCCGCACGTCGCACGCCCCGCGGCCCGTGTTCGCAGCTCCACAGGGAGATGTACAAATTCGCTGGGGCGCCGTTCGCACAGAGCGCGCGCCCGGCGCGGCGCCGCCCCGCCTCGCTGCAGCCGCCGCGCGCGCGCGCCGCGCCGCCGCGCCGCCGCCCCGAGACCATGCTGATACACGACGCGTTCGACCCGCTGGTAGGGACGCCGCCGGCCAGGCTCGCGTGCGGCAATCGGGCCACTAACATAAATAAAGCATTCTGTGCGGCACGGGGGACGTAGGCTCCCGGTGAATATAGGTAACGTGGGTAAAATTAGGGCATAACTAAATTTATGGGTAAATATACGGTATGGATACTGCTACATATTTACCTGTGCCCGTATGAGCGTAGCGATACATATAATATTGGATTACGCACAGAGATGGAAATAGATGAACATAGAGTCGAGGTAATAAAAGGGATAGGGCATTATTGAGTGTGAGTAATATAGGATGTAAGTAAATATAGGGCATGGACAATATAGCGTACAGGTATTTATGTAGTGGAAGTAAATAAAAGGCATGTCCAATATACGGTAGTATAAATTATTTGTTATTCGCGTGCTACTGTTTTTGTCGAATTGTAAAAAGAATATCAATCCGACACATAACTGAAGATGGCTGTAGCATATGTCTTACAAAATGCTATCAAAATCCAGTTTGCTGGATATAAATTAAAAAAAAGATATATTATGAAGAAATATCCCCGCCCAGCGCGTCGACGGCAGGAGCTCTTTCTAAAGTACATGAGTCAATTGATTTTTACTTTTATTCATTTTACTCCTGGGTAATGGATCTCAACGACACCGTCTTCCGCCTCGAACTATCTCTGATTGCCTCACGCCTCCCTCGGCCGCGCCCGTCGCGCTGGCCCTAGTACCTACCCCGTGTTGTGTTCTCGTCGTGTGGTGGTCGTGTCGTGTGTCAGTTTTGCGGTTTGGACAGTTGGATTTTGCTTTTGCTTCATATGCTTTTTTATGTATTTAATATTCCTAATTCTATGTACATGTTTGGAATTTATTTGGTTGTTGGAATTTGCAATTGTTGATGTCTAACAGTTCATATTAATGGTTGATTTTCATCAAATATATGACTATAGAGAAGGACGACACCAGACCCGTCCCCGCTACCGAATAATAAGTGTAATTATTTATTGCAACATTTATGTGAATTAATAATTGCAACATAATTTTGAGACTTGTTTGGTGAATGTATCTATAATTTTACGGTGGTAGAAAGTGATTTTTCTTCAAAGTACCATCTTTGTTTAAGTTCAGATGTTTGCTATGGAGAATGAACCGTGCAAAAATATCCAACATTGCAATAATTCACAAAGTTTGCTTTTTGCTGGATAAAGTACACTTACACGTTTAACCATTTAATATTTTAAATAATTATTTAGCGATCTAAGATGTCCCTCTTAGTTTACAATTATAATGTCCAAACGCACCTCAATCACCAGCGCTCCCAGTGGTCGTGTTCGTCAAATTAAAATCATTTTACGAATTTGTGTATTTCTGGTATGTGCGGTGGACATGTTCAGATAATTAAAATCACTTGCATTGTGCTTAGTTCAACTTGGTTGGTTGTTTAGGTTTTTGGCGGGGACCAGCCGGGCTAGCCGGGCTAGCTGGGCTGGCTGGGTTGGGCTGTCGGCTGCTTATTTTTTTAAGTATTTTTAGATTCATTCGATATTTCGATTGAATCGTTAATTTACCGAAATGTGGTCGAAATTGCTCAGTTACTAATATAAGTACCGATACTGGGGATGGGCATTTGTGGATGGAGCTATTCCTATGTATTTTTGGGCATCGTGTTTAAAAAAGTTTACATTACATGATCCAACCCCGCTCAGATCCACAAGGAGGTGTACCGCTTCGTGAACGAAGCGTCGTCGCGGGGGCCGCGGCGCTCGGCGCAGGAGTCGCCGGGCCGCGGCCGCCGCCTGCTGCGCTCCGAGAGCATCGGCGAGGAGCCCGACAGCGCCGTCGACGACCGGGTCTTCGACAGGAACTACCGGGAACAAGTAACCAAACTAACACTTACGGTTGACTTTTTTATATCATAGAAGTAAAGTTAGGAGAAATGTACTTCGCATCAGACCGTATCAGTCCGCGGTCCGCGATCGACACGTATGATGGTATATTATATCTTAAGACGTGCAGTTCTGCGGTAGGTGGTGAGTTGGTGAAATAATACTCTTGACCGCTGGTGCAATACTGCCTTTATTATAATGTGTACTTAAATATAAAGCTTACATAAAATGACGAAGATTAAGATGTACAGAGGAGACGCCTTACACTGTGCACCACACTCCTTCACACGGTACACGTACACAAGCAGAAAACAAAAATAGACACTGTCTTATGTGGAACGCGCGGTCGAAGATCGCGCCGTGAAGAAGGCATGTCTGGAGCAAGCGATTGGTCGTCCAAAATATCGGGTAGACGGGGTGGAGGCAACCGGCGCGAGCTGCACTCGCTCAACTGGCTAGAAACTAAACTATAATATGGATTTCTGCAAAGTAACGCCTGATGCTATTAACTATTATAGAAGTAACGAACAGTTCTACCACCTGTCGTCTTCGCCTTAGACCGTGGCGATAGTGCGCCATACGGGTCACCAAATTATTATGATATTTGTTATAGAGTCAATCCGAGCTAGAAGTATTGCTGGGTGGTTCGTGCCTGAACGCAGCCCCCGGCGGGGAGCGCGCGGAGGGCGCGGAGCCGGAGCCCAGCGATGACGAAGCGGAGTGGGCCAAGCGCGTCGCGGTCGCCGTCATCGACTTCGCCAAGTGCTGGATGCAGTTTGTTGTGGAGCGCTGCGACCGGGGCCGCGGGTTGAGGCCACGGTGACTTGACATTAAGAAATGTTTTTTTAGCTATTGTTCTTTTGGCGCGTTCGGGAATACAGATCAGAGTGTATTTTCAGGGCAGCACGAAGTTGCGCATGCCGATGTAACACACAATTTGTTATTTTAATTTAGGTGTATTTTATTAAAACTTTTTTGTTGTATTTATATTCAGCTATTGGTCGTTTGAACAGTTAAAATTTATTGGAATGTATAAAAAATATTTTCATAATTACGCCAAAGAAGTATAACTATCTACGTGTCTACATAAGGACACACGCTTTTCTTGATATTAAAGGCAAACGAATTCTTTTTTACAAGCTTGCATCATGGTAAGTTGACACCGGTGCCTATGGACAGCTGTGATGTACGACAAATAGGGGCGGAGGTCTTCCTGAGGGCGCCAATATGCTTTATTATCCCTGGGAACGTTGGAACGCTTAATTTGTCACTTACTTCTTATACCCTACAAACCGGAACACAGCAGTGTTTAAGTTTGCTGTTATTAAGCATAGATAGCCGTGGCGGTGGCTTCTTTGGTCTCGAACCACAAAGAAAAGAATCACCACTATCTTCATACCTGCAGTTCATCTGATAAACGTTGCCACCCACGAACAATCGCATCCAAATTCAAACTGAACCGAAGCGTCGTCTGAGGCTGTGGGGATGTGTTGCTACTATGAGGATTAAGTTGGAACGCCTCCCGTTCTGTCCTCCTGTGCTTAACCACACCCTTCATTTAATTAGTGTTGGATAACATTTTATAAGTTGGCATACACAGGGCGGGTTGTCTGCTACTAGTGCTTGTTATAAAATAGTTAAAGAAACATAAACGTCATTGAAATGTTATATCTATTTTATTTTATAATTTGTAAATGTCAATGTGAACGCAATAAATGAGATAGAAAACTATACAAAAGTACTATTTATTTCCATAAGAATTTTCTTCCAGACCTTTTACTATTTGAGGGTTTCGTGTGTCAGGTGGGCGAGCCAAGGGCTGGAGTTCCTGATGCTGGCGTGCGAGCCGTGCAACACGCGGCACCTCTCGGAGGAGGAGTTCGAGGCGCTGAAGCAGCTGATGGACGGCTGCATCTCCCACGTGATAGGGTCGCGCGCGCCGCCCCGCGTCGAGCCCGCGTCGCCGCCCTCCGCGCCCCCCTCCCCCGCGCCGCCGCACCGCCAGCGACATCGGATACCCGTAAGCCCCGCGTCAAACATAATGACCGCTGATAAATTGTGCACTAAAACCCGCAGCGGAGATGAATTTCAGGTATATAGAATCGAATCAATCAAATTTATTTATTTTATTCATTTCTGTTTTTCGTTCTAGTCATTTCGTTCTAGTACTGTTATAATTAATTAATAACTGGGTTGTACACGTACAATTTCAGGCTCTGCGTGTACTGTGAGCCGTCTTTATGCTTTGGTTTCAAGTGCCTATCGGCAAGGCCGTAATTAAAATAAATTTAAAAAGTGCAAATCTATTAAAAAAAATATACAGTTAAAAAAACAATGAACTATTTTTTCCATTCGATAGAGCCACTTATCGAACGCGAGCAACAAGGAAGCCCCCACGCCGCCGACTCCGCCCAGCGAAGTGGAGCCACCGCTCAACTTCACCGCTAACGAATCAATTGGTATGATATTTATTTTAATACTCTGTATACACACAGGCAGCTTCAACCCGTCACGTGGCGTGTGTCTTGCTGCCAACTTTGGATTTGCCACTTTCGCTTTGTGCTTCAATTATATGTGTAATTAATAACCTTACCGCTGTGTTAATCTGTTGCTAATTTATACAGGAAAATATTCTTCAAAAACCGACTTTCCAGATTTTTTTTGTCCGAACCTCTTGTTCCTGTACAAATAATGGTCCCCTGAGCTGGACATATTCTGGGTCCGTTTTTTATATAATAGAAACGGCAAACGTACATGCAGTTCATATCTCCTGTTAAGACCACAGTTCAATTGCCCAATCCCATACAGACCTCGAATACAACAGGAGACTCATCTGAGGCCAGTAACGGATGCGTTGCTCTTCCTGAGGATCGAGTCTGAGGCCTTAGGTGTGAACACTTTCAATACCGTGTTAACCATATCCAGCTCACCGTAAACGGGTGGCAGAAGCAATACAGCAGCTGGACGAGGCGCGGGACAGGTGCCTACAGGAGCACCGCAAGGTGGGGCGCGTGCTGGAGGCGACCGTCAGCAGCTACGAGCCCAAGCTGCGCCAGCTCACCTTCAAGTGGCAGCGCGGCTTGAAAATCGGCGCCGGCACTTTCGGGAAGGTCAGTCGTCATTATTACAAATGGTAGTCACTGATTTATAGTTATAGATGATACAAGCGCGAAGTGGGCGTGGTTGCTGCGACTCATGTTTGGCGTCTTTAGCGTGCCGGTTTTTGCATAACAACAATTAACGTACAGGTGAGTTCATCGCCGCGCTTGTGACTATGTGAGCGGGGTGAAGGATCTAGCGCGGACAGCAAGTGCGCCAGAATTAGAGCGAGATGACATTTCTAGTCCTTTTATAAAGTTTTGTGGTAGCAGTTGCTTCAAGTTTAAAATATAGCAACATACACAGTACAGTACATATTAGTCCAGGTTTCTTGCAGGTATTATTTATTTATTTTGTTTTATATATCCCGTGGCAATGGACAGGGTATCTGTAAACTTACTCACGTGGACAGCAAATCCGAGGGCCCCCTAGGAATTGCAATATAGTGGGACGGCCTGTAAATTCATTCATTTCCATTAAATATCCATAACGTAGTGAAGTAAGTAGTGGGTAACAACATCTCTGTAGTTGACACTACGCCTTTATATTAAAGCTTGTCTTTAAAGTTGGCTGCGTTGCTGCGCCGACAGGGAGAATGTGCTAGATGCGACCTCCATATGCAGCAGCAAACTCATCCTCTTTGTGAATCACGATCGAGCTCTTGGGAAAAGTGTTCCACGATCAGCAATAAGGCGTGGCTCCGCCGAAAGTCCCGTCCTAATTCCTACCTACACTTTACGAACCGCAATATTACTTGGTACTAGATTCCAAGCCAATAATATCGCGGAAATTATAATTTTTAATTACGTAACGGATACTCACGATAACCGGTTTTTTTAATTGCTTATATTTCGACCCAGTTGCATGGATTGTGGCCACGGCGAAACTGCAGTAGTGGGGAGAAACTACTGCCAGGCACTAGTGGTAGATTAGTCTATCTAATCTTAGTGGTGTGTCGTGATATGGTAAACAAAAAAGAAAAACGAACTGGACGTGGGGTACACCTAGTGCCTCTCAATAATTTCTCCCCGCTACCGCAGTTCCGCCGTGACCAAGATCCATGTAACTGAGTCGAAATATAGGCAATTAAAAAACCGCATATGGTGAGTACCCGTTACGTCATTAAAACTACTTGATACTCCACGAGATCACTAGAATTCCTTGACTAAAGAGACTAAGAGAGACTAGTCTGGATATATATATATATATAAAGTTGGTCACACGAACACCGAAATCCAAGCAGTTATCGATAGTAAATAATGATTTATAACGCTGCCAATTCTGGAACTGAACCTATAACCTTAGACACCGATACCTGAACCGGTCACATAACCTATTGTGGGTGTTTACAGGTGTATACAGTGGTGAACACGGAGAGCGGGCAGGTCCTCGCCATGAAGGAGATAAATATAGGCGCCGGCGACAGGAGGGCCCTGCAGCGCGCCGCCAACGAGCTGAAAGTGTTGGAGGGCATACTGCATCCCCACCTCGTGCGGTACTACGGCTGCGAGCTGCACAGGGTGAGGGGTTCGTTTTAATGGCTGCGGACATGAGCAAAGATGGCGGTGAACCTTTCGTCGTTATTGTTACACCTATATCTGTGTATTTTTATTTTTGAATGGTACCGAATGAGCCAGAAAGCCCATCGATGTTAAGTTCAGCAAATGCACTCACTGCAACCCATCGACACCCACATCTAAACTCAAACATGCGTTACGTAATTCCAGTGGGCTAAGGTCCCAGCTCCAACCAGAACAAGAATTGCTTCATGGCGGATTGTAAGGGCGGCGTATTAAACAAGGCATAAAAAATATAAATTAGAAAAATAGTTATTATAATTTTAGAAATGTGTATAGTGAGTCGTTGTGTCGCGTCGTGCAGGAAGAGATGCTGCTGTTCATGGAGCTGTGCGTGGAGGGCTCGCTGGAGGCGCTGGTGGCCACGTCGGGCGCGCTGGCCGAGCACACCGTGCGCCGCTACACCAAGCAGCTACTCAGCGCCGTCGGCGAGCTGCACTCGCGCTCCATCGCGCACCGGGACATCAAGAGTGAGCCCGCAAGCCCCGCCTCGCACCTTCCTCCCAGCCAATAAAATATATTATATATATCTTGAGAAACATTTACTAAACATGTATGAAATAAGATGTTAAGCTAATATTAGTAGCCCTAAGGTCGACTGGCAGAGAATGCTTGTAGCATTAAATCTACCTTTGTTCCTGTACATTTAAGTAAGGTACGGTAAAGGTAAAGTAAATTTTAGAATTTACACATTTTAGTTATGTAACGATATGCGGTTTTAAACACCGATTTTTCTAGCCACTCACATGGCCCGTGGTCGCGGCGAAACTGCAGTGGCGAGCGGAAACTGTCGATTGTTTAGTGGCGCCTCGTTGGCGAGGGTCGCCTTGCTAACGGCCTTGTCGACACGGCAGTGGCGATAACCGTGACAGAGGATTAACTTCGATCAACTACCGATAAATTTCGGTTCAAGCAGCGTGGCTAATGACTTGCGTTCGTTCCAGGCGGCAACATCTTCCTCACCAACGAAGGTCACTGTTTGAAGCTCGGCGATTTCGGGTGCGCCGTCAAGATCCGCGCCAACACCACGGCGCCCGGCGAGCTGCAAGGCTTCGTCGGCACGCAAGGTGACGTTGCACGGTTCATCATCCACTCGTTACTGTGCCGCTGCTGGGCACGGCGACAATTGGGGATTGTGGTGTAGGTTTGCACCGATTCCCTGTTGCCCATTCTCTACTTCAAAAATTTCACAGAAAACAGTACGTAACTTATTTACGAATTATAACAGTTACGTCACTGCTACATCCGTACTTGTACGGCCATGGACGTAATTAAAACGTTTTCTGTACTGGGAAATCATTTGTATGTTCAATTTACTCTACTTGGCTCAATGGCAACACACTCTTTTAAATCGTATTTGGCACAGTGACGAGCCGCGAAGGTCAGCGGTGACCGCACCGGTCTGAGCCGCAGAGCGCTCCGGATTCGATTTCCGGCCAGGCGGACGAGAGGGATTTCCTACCCTTGCCTAAGCTCCGTACCCTATGGCATGGTGTACCACAAGGAGAGGGTAAAGGGCGGGGGTTTATTCAGGTCCGACTTTGCTCGGGCTTGTTTTTTAGAAGATGAGCACCTGCCGGTGATTGCTGATATTTATGCATAATATCACAATATTAATTGAATAAACGACATAATGTGAAAACAGGCAATCGCGGTCGTTCTGGCGGGCATTTAAGAATGAATTTAGGTTTCTGTTCTGGGTTTGGGTTATCGTTTTCTCGTCGTTGTGTGTCCATTGCACCTACGACACGAAATCCTAGCGTGGGGCTATGAGCGTAAAAAGTTACCTTTACCTTTCGAAGGATAAAATCTTAATTCTTTTTTATAATACATACAGCAGGAGAGTGTATGTGTGTATATTAACATATGTATGTACTTCCAGCGTACATGGCCCCCGAGATGTTCATGAAGTTGTCGGGGCACGGGCGCGCCGCCGACGTCTGGTCGCTGGGCTGCGTCGTCACCGAAATGGCCTCGGGGAATGTGAGTGTTCCGTTCTATTTCACTTTATACTCATGTTTTAAGAGGTTTTATAAACTATTTTTTTTTACTTGTACGGAACCACGACGTGACAATATTTCTGCTAAAACAAGAGAGCGGCTTTAGTGGTTGGAATTGTAAAAATGCATACATTTTTAATGGTATCCAATTATACATCTATCGAAAATTACTGTAACAATAATTCTATAATATTTCCTATAGACAGTTTCTCCAATTAAAAATGAACTTAAAGGAACTTAAATATAGTACGTGCGCCAAATAGACTCTATCGTAAAATTTTGCTGCTATGTTAAAATCTTATAACATTTTTTTAAGCACTGTGTTCAGATTTAAAGCGTGTGGTCGAAATATTATATGTGGGGTTTCAACACAGTTTTCAGGAGTAGTAATGCATCTATGATCGACTCCTGTCCTATTTGCTAACGATTGAGAATTGAGCCTTAACATCCCCCATTCGTCCCCAGCGGCCGTTCTCGAAGCTCGACAGCAACTACCAGATCATGTTCGAGGTGGGCATGGGAGGACGGCCCGAGGTACCGCGCACGCTGTCGGAGGAGGGCCGGCGGTTCTGCGAGGAGTGCCTCACGCACGACCCCGACCGCCGCCCGCGCGCCGAGGCTCTCGCGCTACACCACTTCCTCATGGTATGGACCTTCGCTTCTTCTCTTCTCTTTTGCTCGCTGGATATCTCCCTTTTGGATATAGAAGAGAAATTATATTACTAACATTACTAACTTTGACTTATAACGCCGCTTAACACTCTCCATATTCATAGCTCCACCCTATTTTACCTGTACCGCGGGTGTCATGAACACACAAAAGACGATTCCACAAACACCCAGACCCCGCATAAATATCTAACTAAATTCGTGATTGTACTTAAATTTTTCGTATCGACAATCGATTATTTCCGACGAATTATTTGTTTCCAGGTCAAATCTGACGATGACTGCAAGTGTGAGCCAGCCTACCTCATAACGTAATTCTACCCCACAAGGAAGGAAGGACAGGAAGACTGAAGAAGAAGGATAAGTCTGTTAATTCCCGAACTACATATGATGCAGCCCGAACGGACGTAGGAAGAGTTCACTATGCGTGAATTTCACGTGACAAATGTCTACGTACAATGACTACATATCGTTAGGTTACCAAGACCTCACCGGCGACGGCCGGGCGGCGCGGCTCGCTGGCGACGGACCGCGCTGGACGAGCGACCGAACGGAACGTGGCGATACGACACGACGGAGCCGTGTTTCGTGATGCGTAATAACTTGCTTCATGTTATGTGACCGGTTATGTTATCTAAAGATTGTAAACTCGCGCGCTGTCATGGCAATCTTCCAAAATTGATGGTGTGAAAATTGTAGTATTTAAATTGGATGAGAAAATTTTTGTTTGAATTTGGTACAAAATAATCGTTGTCGAAGGAAGAATTGTTTGACCGAAGACGAGTGCGAGGGCTGTTGAGTGTCGCTATAAGGCGCTTTATGGATTACGATTTTAACTGCGAATCAACTTTACAATTATTTGATGCGTAATGTACGAGATGTGGCGTCTGAATACAAACTATAAGAGAAGAATATATTCAAGAATAAGAGACGTGTCTATCCGCACGATGGCTCGTGTCGCTTGTTTTACGGCTTGAACAACCAGAATATACAATTGACATAAAGTGAAAAGTGATTTCTTGTCAGAGCCGTGTTTGTATTTAAGAATCATGGATCGGTGCGCGGGGCGTTCCTACTTAATTAAAGAAACGCACGGTTATAGTTATCAGATGGGACTCAATGTCACTTGCGCTGCGGCCGCACTGGCCTTATTGAAATGTCTTGTGAGTGTGACTATTGTGTTTTTAACGTATAGTCATTTTAATATACATCCTCAATGTATACTTTTACATTTATAAAATAATAAATATAATAATTGGCAGCTAATATTAAAATGTCAATGACTGTGTCGATGCTATTCAGTTCGTATTAAATGAATTGGTTCAGTCTGAATTTGGTATAACATGGGATTTTAATCATGTACAGTGAACATGTCGGTGGGCGGCGACTTCAGTGTATAAGTCGGCTCGCACCGTCCGTGCCAAATTGCTTATGGTACCCCAGTGGTACCCCTAGTGGTTAATCATTTTATAGACCCCAAAAGACGGTTTGATGGGAAAATATAGTTGTAGAATGTAAATATAACAAATTTGCCGTCTATAGTTTCTCGAAGTATGGATTTTAATCAACAGATGGCGTTAGGTGTACTTGTGGGAATAGATATTAGATACTCGTGGGAATGGGCAAGTAATATTACCTACATTTTAATACATTACCTATATATTAAATATGCTATAAGTGTACCCGACAACCACAGTTCTTCAGCCGAAACAAGATATGCCTCACGGCTGATTGTGAGGAGAAACTCGTGCCCAGCAGTGGGACATAAAAATGGTTGCAGCCGTTGATTAAGCGTAAATTACTATTGGTAAACTATATTTACGACGTTTTACGGAAATAAAGTTTTTTCTAGCAAAACGGCACTAATTGTGTTATATATAGGTAAATAAACGTAAAAGAAAAATATATAAATTGAGAATAAATATTTGGAAGGAAATTGTCTCAAATTTTGCGAAACGTATGACTTTGTATACAATTTTTTGGGTGAAAATATATGTATATACTGTTAGTGAGTTTACGGCATTTCTTTATTTTATTATTATCTCGATGAAAAAGGGATATCCCCTTGAATCCCCTATAAGGAACATGAAATGGAAAGAATATTCCGAATAATATTGTTCTAAATAAACAATTGAAGTAAATTGGTACAAGTAATTTATTGAGAACGAAATAACAATTTATTTCGTACGGTCCTTATAAATAAAGTCCACCTCGTTATAATATTCGTGTAATTTCAGAATAAACTGTGTTATATGAAAAAAGTATATGCGGAGTGGTTTTATCCCGACAACATAACATGGAGTCCCGCAGAGTAACTCCTGATACTATTAACTAATATGTAAATAAATAATAATATCACTTCGCAACATTCTATTGTCCATAAAATGTGCCATTATTGTATAAAATAATGTATTTTCCAAAGGAAATTATGTATATTTATATATATTAAAGTGTAACAAGTTATAGAGGGCATGAAATGAATTTTATAAAATGTAACCTAATGTTAAGTTTTATTGAACGTTCCAAGTGTATGTAGAATTACGTATATTTTCCGCGGCGTGCGCGGCGCCGCGTCGGGGCCTACATTTTAATCGAAATTATATCTATATATACATTTTTAGGAAGATTCATATTTTTAAATGAAAGGTGTATTTATAACGAAATGTGATTAAAGTAATATTTATGAGTTACAACAAAAAACTCCGTTTTATATTAATGTAATCGTCAAAATAATCGATGGAATTTATTTTAAAAGAACAAACAGGCAACTCGAACGCTGAGGAATCTAGCGTACATTGTAAATGTAAAGAAGTTTTGGATTACCCCGTGCAGGTGACGGGTAACCTATTGTTAAAGGTGTGTAT
>DWKL01001202.1:0-15266 GCA_018249415.1 Phareas burnsi | reverse complement strand
ACTGAAGCTCACGGACACCCACATCTAATCTTAAATAGGACTGAAGTTCTATTTAAGGTCGAACGTATATGCGTATTAGTGTGGATTAAGCCGGTCGCCTCTCTGTAAGCTTTTTATATTTGAAGAGTAGCAAACGAACCTGCAGGCCACCTGATGTTAAGTGGTCACTGCAGCCCATAAGCATCCACATCTTACCTCGAACAAACTGAAGTTCTATCTGAGGCCGCACGTACATGCATCACTACTCCTGAGAACTAAGATGCCTCACTATGTGTCCAGCAACCGCACCTCTGCAACCGAAACACAAATTGCTTCACAGCGGAATTTGAGGGCAGCGGTGGTACTTCACGGACGAACTATAGTTCTACCACCTTGCGTTGCGGATGTTGTGAGGATCAGAAGAGAAACCGATTAGTGGTCCACTAGTGGTGGTTATTGTCAAACCGCTCACAAGGCCTCTGACAAAATATAATGAGTGTTATCCAATGATAATAATAATAATTAATTAGTTACAAAGACTTATCTCTATATGTTACAAAGATATATATACCAAAGAGAGTATACAATTTTCAAATTTCTTTTTTAATTTTAATTTTTCTTTATATGAATCCATCGAGAATGTTTCACATAGCAGCAATTAAATCTATTTCTGATCATGGTCGGGATGGTCGGAGCTCTCCTGGACATAACAGTCCGATAAAAACCAGGACCGACAGCTTAACGTGGTCTCTGAAGCACGGAAGGGCGTATGAAGCTCACCCACTAGCGGTCACCCATCAAAATAAGTATTAGCGTAAACATAATACAGATTCAGTGCACCGAAGGCGACAAATGCGATTTGCTGTAGCGAGAAAAACATATTTGAGACTTTGTTCAAACATGGCATGAATTATGGAAAAAGCAAAAGCTGTCAAATAAAATATGGATATCGAATAGAGATTTTAGTATTGCTATGATTTATATATATTTATTATACACTATTCTGTAAGTCAATTCGAAATAACTTTCTTTTTGATTCTTTACTTGTAAACTTCAAGCGGACGCAGGTGAAAAATTGGTAAAACTAAAAATGGTCCATCTCCAATTGCCACCGAATCCTTTTATACTAACGAAGTAGACGGTCGTCACAATACCAAACAAGGGTATATTCATAATTATAGTCAATCACCCTTATATTTCGCTAAAATACTCACCTACCGCTTGACATCTTAATGTTAAATATTGCCGACATTCTTTATGATAACACTTATTTTTTTTTAAATTGAGCTCTTGAAGGACGTATCAATTAAACCCAACTTTCTAAAACATGGCGTAAAATTTGTTGCGTAGGCTTTTCAGGTAGCATATGAGCATGCAGTCCACTTGATAGTACGTGGTCACTGCCACCCATGTACCCCAACCAGGATTGAAGTACAACGGTTCCAACTGATGTCTAAGTTGGAACGCCTTGTGTAAGTCTTTCCCTTACCACACCTATTAATTAAGAATTGAGCAGCATTTAACACTTCTGTTCTAGAGTGGAGGAATCGATGGCCACGAAGCATAAAAAGATGCGAATATAAGCAAATATCAATGATGGCGGAAAAGGAGGATCATCTATGATGGAAACTGCCATCGTACGTTATTCTCCCTCTTAACCGCAGAGTTTGAAATGTTGTATTTTATTTTAAAGAGGGACGTAGGCACCGTTATATTTTACACACAAAGGGAATTAGTTTTGATTGTAAAATTGTGCATTGGCACACCCATGTTTTGTTTATATTTTAGAAGGGTAGCAAACGAGCATGCAGGCCATTTGATGTTAAGTGGTCACTCCAACCCATGGACACCCACGTCTAATATCGAACAGGATCGAAGTGCTATCTGAGGTTCGTACATAGTTGGATTACTCCTGAGGACTAAGATGGTCGCCTCACTCTAAGTGTGTCCAGTAACCGCACATCTCCTACCGAAACACAAGAATTGCTTCATGGCGGATTATGAGAGCGACGGTGGTACTTCCCCGGACGAAAAATAGTTCTACGACCTATAACATGATCTATGATAGATACTTTACATACAATCCTCTTCCGTTTCAAGTTGTTTTATGTTACAAACGTAGCAAACAAAAATGCTGGCCACCTGATATTAAATCACTGCAGCCCATGGACACCCACATAACCTTAAGACGTTGACTGCGGCGGCTAATATTCGAAACAATCCACCCGTGCGACGCGCAACTCTGCAGGCGTGTTTCAGTACGGCAGCACACACCGTATGCGTGCGAGCCGCACGGCTGGCGCGGCCTGTGCGTTTGCCGCAATGTGTTAAACAGGATTGAGGTCCTATCTAGGGTCGTACATAGATATGTTACTACTCCTGAGGACTATAGTCTCTATAATTGTAAGTACCCGACAACAGAGTTGTTACAGATGAATAATAATCATTTAATGTTAGGTGAATAGTATGGTGGATATTTAATGTTAGGCTAGTACACAAGTTTTTTCTAGTTTTTATTTATTTTACTATTGATACACTATATATAATGGAAGAAATGACGCAAAAAGTCCATTTCACGTTCGTCATCATCGATTGGTAGACTTCACTTGCCTTGAAGAATTTTAATTTACCTCAGGCCTACAGGTTACCTCACGATATTTTCCTTCAGCCTTAAAACAAGTGATAGTTAATTTCCACTACGCACATAACTTCATAATCTTCTTCACTTCACTTTGCGCATAATGAGAGGTGCGTGCGGATTTCGAACACTGTTTTTCCAGACCTCTGCGCCTTACAGAATAAGAGATCAGTATCTTACCACTTGGCGGTTAACCAGTTAACATATATTAGACAGCTAATAAAAAATAAATCCTAACGATATTTAGATTAGAGCTAAGGAATACATCCTTACATTACACAGCCTACATACAAATATGATTTCAAAATATAATAGACAACGATATATCAAAGTCACATATCCCTTTATACCTGAATCCACCATCATACCACAAGCCGCCATAAAGTACATTACAATAGCATCAGATAAGTCAACCTAAATTCTTTCCACGTCCGACATGTAACGTAATGTCCCTGACGTTTTAAGAAACAAAACTTGGCGCGCGACGCAACTTGGCTTTCTTTTTAAGTCACGTCGCACCACGCGCGATAAACTATACGCGTTTGAAGAAGCGATTTTTTAATAACGATGTTGTGAGTATCTTGGTGATGAACGAAGGTGTGAGTATCTTTGATTTTTCGCAGATATACACATATTTAAGCTGTGATAGGCTAGTGGTGAGAGTTTAGCCTTTATGTTTAGTGTCTGCACTTCGTACGACGTATGTTCGGACGGCACACACCTTTGATTTTGCGAAATATTTTACGTATTGAAAACTAATTCTCATTTACTTTGACGGTGTAGTAAAACAAACAAACAAATGCTTTATACACTAATTGCCCCACACTAGGTATCCTGTGTCCTAGGAACTATGGCTACTCATCTTGTCAGCACACAAACTCTGTGTGTCAGACTAGTATAGGAACCGCTGCGCCACGACTCGCAGTCATTATAAAACATCGCGAGGAAATCTTTATGTCCTGGAATTCTCCATAAAGTTTACAAAATTATGTGAAGTTTACCGTTCCGCACTTGGCCTACGTGGTAGATAATGGTGGAAGACCCGTTTCCAGCAATGCAACACCACCGAATTGGTGATTATAGTGATAGGTAAATATTGTATTTTTTTATTTTATTGTTAATTTAGTGGGCAGTGAGATGAAAAAGTTCATATAGAGGTGACAATAAACAATTTTCTGTTTTTAGTTAGTTTAACTAAATCAATTTTTGTTATTATACCAAAGTTGTTTATACTATCTTACTTAGAAAACATCTTGAGGAAATCTATATATCCTGGAATTCACCGTAAAGCCCAGAGACATATATACTGTTAAGTATCTGTGTGTCTGGACTTTACGTCAGATACTTAACAATATCTGTGTCTGGAATTATACAAAATTTTAGCTCGATTCTAATGTGGAGACAATTGATTCATAAATACTATGCTTCGGATTTTCTTGCCTCTTAATTCTCAGGAGTAGTGACGGATCTATCTATGACCTCAGGTGGAACTTTTCTTTTGTTTGAGGTCAGATGTGGGTGTCCATAGGCTGTAGTAACCACGTAACATCAAGAGGCCTGCATACTCGTTTGTTAATCTTTAAATATAAAAAGGGTAATTCTTAAACAAAATAGATATTGATTAAGCTAAACAGTAATGGTACTATAATTTCAAATATGAAATCCGTCGTTTAGCTTAGCTAAGTTCAGTTCGTCGATTTATCTACGCGGTATAGCCAGTGATGTGACAGTAGGTTTCCTTATATCCCATTATAGTGGGTTAAAGAGGGTCGTTTAAACGATTCCGATTGTAAGCGATCGTTTTTTGGACGGGAAGTGAGCCTGGTTTTCCTTTTAAGGTTTAGGGCTACAGCTGCAGTTTAGTGTTACGTTAAATGCTTTTGCTTGTTCTTAATAAGTTTATCAGCAGTGATAGCCTAGTGGTTAAGATTCCGGACACTCCGTGACTCCACACTACGTGTGGGAGACACGGAGTGTGCGGGGTTCCGACCCGCACGCATCTCTAATTTTTCGAAGTTATATGAATTATCTTGAATTTACGTGCATTATCTTAGAAATTAATTATCACTTGCCTAAACGGTGAAGGAAAACATTGTAAGGAAACCTACACATCTGAAAGTTCTTTATAAAAGTTCTCGAAGATGTGTGAAGTCTATCAACTCGTACTTGGCCAGCGTGGTAGACTATGGACTGACTCGTCTCATCCTAAGAGGAGACCCGCGCCCAGCAGTAGGACATTAATGGGTTGATGATGAATAAATTTATAAGAGCTAGGGTTATTGAAATGCTAAGGGAGGGTCACACGAAGAGTTTCAACATAGTCTTACGGTAGCAACGCATCTGGTCTTATTTGTGATTGTTGATGGATGATTGTTGTTGAACACAGATGTTCATGAGCGACAGTGACCACTGACTGTAAGGTGGATTTCATGCGCTAATGAGGGTATTTCAATTTTTTTTATGTTTGAAAACTAGCAAATGAATGCGCAGGCCACTTGATGCTTAGTGATCACTACAGCCCATGGACATCTACATCTAACCTTGAACAAAACTGAAGTTCCCTGAGGTCGTATGTAGATGCGCACTACTCCTAAGGACTGAGATGGTCGCTCGCTGTAGGTGTGCCCGGCAACCACACCTCCGCACCTCTCCAACCGAAATAGAAACTGTTTCACGGTGAATTATGAGTGTGGCGGTGGTACTTCTCCGGACGAACTATAATTATATTATAATTCTACCATCTATCAACAACAATGTTTAGTAGTATTATTTATAATGTTTTATACACAGAGCCTAATCAGATACATTCTTTATAAATACGGGCATGACAATATGTTTAGGATTAGAACTCGGAACCCTAAATTCTAACCAAAATTCACTATTCAGCCGATCACTACCTCTCTTATTTCGTATAGAGGGTGATTAGGTCGTCTTGGCCTAAGGATCCACACGTCCCATCAGAAGACAGAAGTTATCCACTTTGTTATTATTTTCGAACGTCTTTCGTTGCGTATCACGTACCAATGTTTCGGATATGGAATCATAAACAAACCGCGGTGTATTTCTATGTATGTTTTAGTAGCTCTTAAGTGTACGACGTTAAAGTTGATTTTTGCTGGTACATACTATGAACGTTTCGATCATGTCGGTAGTATTTCGTCTGCGTGTCACGTTCGGGTTCGACTCCCCGGTCGACGCGTGTTCTTCCTTTATTTTCCCTTAAGGTAATTGTCTTACTGTTTATGGGTATAGCGAGCGAATGGTGAACACAGACAAACATAATATATCGTAGAACGTTCGTACGTAAAGGTACCATCAACGCCATAATCCGCCGTGAAGCAACTCGTGTGTTTCGGCTGGAAAGTTTGCAGGGTGCAGGAGAAAATCATCTTAGTTCTCGGGGGTAGTAGCGCATTTACGTACCACCTCAGATAGGATTGCAGACCTGTTTGAGGTTAGATGTGGCTTGCATTGAAGTAAGGTGAAGTATATTCCACGTTATCCTAGGTGTGGGAAACCCGTGCCCACCATTGGGACATAAAAAGGACGCGAACCATGTCTGTTATTAGTGATTTACAAGACATGGTTATTGACCGTAGGTTCGTACGTAGGTAGGTAGAACGATAGATTTAGTATTTGCTCGCTTTACGCTAATCTCTGTTAGTGGAACCAATGGTTATTTCTCGTTATTCTTTAGGTTCAGTTCTTATTGCCGCAGCATTACGTACCGTGACAGAGTCGGCATTATTAAATGTGTGAGCATCATTAGTGGGAACGGCGACAGATATTGGTGTGGTTCGTACATGGAGGAAGTACAGAAATGGACTCCCAATCGATATATCAATAACATTAAAATTTCTATCTGTTATTTTCTAAGCTCATTTGTTTTATATATACCCTTACCCTGACCTTTAAACTATCACAAACACATTGTACTTTTTACGTTATGGACACAGCCAGTAGCCATTGCCGCCCATGTAAGTCTATAACCGATCCCAAATAGGGCCGACATTTTACATGATGACGAAGATAGATTCGTTTCTACCACTGAGGCGTAATTTATATTACGTTCTACCCTCAGCCCTACACTAGGATTCCCAGTGTCATGGGTGCCGTGTACGAATATAAGACGAGTACACAAACACCCAGACTCAAAACAGAAATAAAAATACATTATTTTGATGTTGGTTTGACCGGGAATCGAACCTAGAATCGTCTGCGTGTCGGGCCCGTACAGTAACCATTGCACTACGCGGGTCATCAAATGTCTATATGAAGCTGATAATGTATTTTCTTTCACTTATTATCGAACTTGATGATCTGACAAAATTTTATCATGCTGTATCAATGTGGATTTTTTAGGTAACCCTAATAAAGGGCCGTTATAGAAAAAAACAATGATAGGCTAGTGGTTAAGATCCTTTCACGTTAGTTGTCCAGGGTTGGAATCTCGCACGCACCTCAGATTTTTCTGATCCGCTTTAACGGTGAAGGAAAACATAGTGAAGAACCTACACCTGAGAAATCTTTGTAAATTTCTTCAAGGTGTGTGAAGTCTACCAATCCGCACTTGGTCAGCGTGTTGGACCACTACCTAGGCCTTCCCTATGAAAGGAGACCCATGCCCAGCAGTGTACATTAACGGGTTGTTGATAATGACGATAGAAGAAAGATTTCCATTAAGTACCTATATCAGAATTTTAGTGATAAAATATTTAATAACTTTAATGTACATTCCTGTCATCTATCGTATTGATATTCTTAAGATCTGGTAAAGTCAGTTCCTTGAAAGTGCTAAAAGAAACTGCTCTTTTGTATCGATTGTGACTTGTAGTGTAGTGACTCTGCTCAGGCTTTTCTTGTAAAGGTAAATGTAATTGCGCCCGATAACGACATTGGCTTCCCCTTCCGATTCCCTCGAAACGCGGAAACATAAAGGCTAAATCTTTTGAGAGCTCGATAATCGTTATGGGCTAAGCATCTGCCACTTTGGCAAATTATTGGGAGATTTCCAAGAAAAAAGTTGTCACCCTCCACGAAGAGGGTAGCGCCTCGTATTTGATAGCGTGATTTCCTCGGGCGTACGGAGAATGTTAAATTACATCTGAAATGAAAGATAATAGGCCTCTCTCTTAACAGGCAAAAGTTACTCCGCTTTACATGGGGAAAAAAGTTTGTGTCCCGCAAGATTTTGAAATTTCGCCCCGAGGGCGTCGAAACTTCCCGGTTTTACGTTATTTATTCATGGTTTTACTACCGGAGTCCTGGTGTTCAGTTCATTTATATTTAGATGATCGCTGATTTAAATAAAAGCGTATGCAACATTCGTTTAAGGAAGAAACCCTTGGGGATTAGGTTGAAATAAGTTTAGTCTGCTGCATATTTTGTTTATTCCTGTAGGTTATTTAGGTTAACACGTTGACTGCGGTGGCTAATATTCGAAACAATCCACCCGTGCGGCGCGTAAGACAACAGGCGTGTTCCAGTACGGCGTCACACATCGTGTGCGTGCGAGCCGCATCGGTGGCGCGGACAGTAAAACACGACAGGTGTGTTTGCCGCAGTCAATGTGTTGTATATAATTTCTCATGTCAATATATACATTTTTATTGTATATATGTATGCATTTGTTAAGTAGAACTATAGATAGATAGTCTAATAAGTAGTAGAACTAAAGTTCGTCCGTGGAAGTACAATCGCCGTCCTCATGAAGCAATTCTTGTGTTTCGGTTGGACAGGTGTGGTTGCAGAGTACACTTAAAACGAGGCGATAATCATAGTCCTCAGGAGTAGTGCCGTGTTTACGTACGACCTCGGAAAGGACTTCGGCCCTGTTTGAGATTATATGTGGGTGTACATGGGCTGCAGTGACCCCTTAACATCAGGTGGCGTGCACGCTCGTTTGCTATTTTTCAAGCATAAAAAGAGCTCGTTAATTGCTTCAATTACATATATCCAAATATAATAAGTATGAGAAGAGCTTAGAGCAGTGATTAAGATTCGGGCCTCTCAAACTGAGGGGCCGGGGTTCGATTGATCACTTGCTTTAACGGTGAAGGAAAACATCGTGAGGAAACCTACACATCTGAGAGTTCTTTGCCAAGTTCTCGAAGATGTCTGAATTCTACCAATCCGCACTTGGCCAGCGTGGTGGACTATGGCCTAACCCTTCTCATTCTGAGAGAAGTTCCGTGCCCAGCAGTGGGACATTAATGGGTCGACGATGATATATGTATGTATGAGTAATTATATGTAGGGGTTTGTATGTATGTGTATGTAGGTATATGTAAATAAAAGAAAACAAATTTATTAGAGTTCAAATTGAACGATTTATTTTAAACTAATACGAACGCATAGTAGAATTTACGATATATATTTAATAATATTAATGGTATAATAACAGAACATTGACAATAAAGCGTTAACTAAGTTTACCAACATTTGATAAAGCCATAGTGATTGCGATCGAGTATTATATACAAACGGACAGCCGATCTCCGAACATCGAACAATATTCACATATCAAGTTATTAAAGCTATTAAATCGTGGCCAATGAACCAGACTTAGTCTAAATATTTTACAATGAACAGTCACTTAATGTAAAGGAAAGATATAAAAAAAATGCATTTAATCATTTTGTGAGAATTTTGTTTCAAAATTATTCCAATCTTTGATTATGTTTAAAATTGTTGGGAGGTTTTTGTGCAAGCTTTTACAGCACATGTAGGATCATAACATTTTGTAGGCGCATGCAGAAGTCCTTGCGTAGAGTTAGGTTGGAGCGCATTAATCGCTAGTACATTTGATATTAAAAAAAAAAAAAATAACGCTTTCTAAACTCCTAGTCCTATACTAGGAATTCCTGTGTGTGTACTATCTTGTGGGTGCCTTGGGTAAATACAAAGGCGAGTACACAAAAACCCAGAGCCAGAACAGAAATATGAATTCATCATTAGAATGTCTGCCTGGCCAGGAATCGAACCCATCACCCCGTGTTACTCCGGCATACCCCTGGGCAACTTAGGTCGTCAAACATTGAACATAAGAAAGATCTAGGATCTAAGATTGGAATATAAAGTCTCGGACACTGTAACGTAGAATATGTGTGTGTCCCTAGAATCAAATGAATTCCAATTAGAAACATTTTATATTTTGTGCCGAGTGATTTTTACTTTACATGTAATAAATTTTATGAAAATTCGGGTTTTTAATTTTCATGCGACGATATAGGAAACTAAAGAGATTATTTTTCTAATAATAATTGTACTTAAGAATATTAGGTTTTCATCTTACGAACTAAATACATAAACAAACTATATTACATATACAAATAAAAACGAAATAATAGACAAAAATGTAGTTTAACGAAAAAGCCGACATATATACGATATATTCAAGGATCTAAAAAGATGGAGAACCTCAATTTTTTCTTCTTGAGGTTCTTAAAATATCAAATTCTGATAATGATTTGGATCATGGGTAGTTTTTATCTCACTGGGATTATATCTTGAAAGATATAATAACAATTATTAACAAAAGCCCAATTGTTATACATATTATTTAATACACTAAAGTGGGTCAATTTGAGACCCTTATGCTTTTGATGTCGGTAACAAACTGTATTTGAAATTTCAACATATCGTACATAAAGATTAAATTATATTATAAAAATTACTCGAAGGACATTTAAGCCAACACACAAGGAAAGACAACAACATTTTGTTATAGTAAGATAACATAGCTTGCTGTTAACTGCTATATACACTACTTACTAAACTTCATACTTCTCTCACTCTTGTCGATGACAGGAGCTTAAGAATTTGCTGTTGCGCTATGTTCTCTCTCTACAATGCTAGTGAGACAAGTACCTAACTTTTGGCTACCTCAGATTGTTGCTTACTTTTAATGGTCATAATTTATTAACAAAGCAACACTGACCAAAGCAATGAATAAGTAAATAATAATAATATTAGCAAAAGTTTAAATCAAGAGTCAGAATATTAAGTGACTGTTACAATTTATACATAACAAGGTTAGTGCTTGCAAGAACTAAGAAGATATGGCGATGCCTTCAGAGGCGAGGGAAGACAGAGGAAGACTCTTGATATTGCATCGAAATATTTTACAATAGATTCGAACAAATGAACTTATGTTTGTCCAAACTACAAATAGAAAAGAATATGGCCGGATAAAACTGGAAGCTTCTCGCTAGGTTGATGTTCAATTCTGCTTCAAAAATGCAAAATCATATTGAATTTTCAAGTGTGAGAAAAGTCCAACTTTTATGAGTTCTGAAATATTCTGATTCAATGCGGTCTCACCGGGTAGAGGCAACGACTTATTGAGTTAAATTTTATTCAGAGTCGAAAGTTCAATACGATTGTGCAACTATCTTTACCATTCCAGTTAACCGACCGATAGTTTATAAAAGTACAAAAATGAGCAGAAATATTATAACAAACATACTTGACCGTCATTCGTTGCATAACACATTTCTATGTACATTAGTGTTAGAGTTAGATAATAACTAACTAATACGATCTTTAATTAAATTAGCCTTTAAAAATATATTTCAGAGCAGAACTAGAAGCTGTCGTAAGGTTTAGAAAAATACAGTGGTAACCTCATTAGATCAGTGCCAAAGCTTTTTGTATAAATACGAGTATATCTAGAGTACAAAAACAGTCTCCAGATTAAATTCGGTAACGTAGTTTAATGATACGAGCTATTTAGAATTTTAACGCTGCAAGTACAAGAATTTGTACTATCAAGCATCTTTTACCAGTTCACTTGTTTTTAGTGTTCAAAAATCACTAATCTCGGGGTCAGTGTCGGCGTACTTGCATGTGAAAGGGTTCCTTAGCCATGAACAAAAGGAACGGTCGCTGTGTTGTTTGTATTTAGCTGTAGTGTGTTTCTTTGCGTGAGCTCTGGCTACGGCCGCGCGTCGCGTCGGATAAGAATCAAGAGATGATGCATCTGAGTCTCTAGGCACCGAATCATAACCTGATTCGGCTCGCCTCGATGTTGCTGCTGGACTGTGTTTTCCAGTTCTAGGCGTGGACTCGTGACCACTATCATACCCATCTGGTTTGGAACTCGCGACAACCCTCGCTACAACTTTATCGTTTTTATCACATTTCTCTGACCGTGGTTCCGTTGTCACAACAGGAGGTGTGACTTCCAGATGTAGATTTGACTTTAATTCTCTGAAAGTATTTGAAGGAGCTCCATTACCAGGCAATCGTTTTTCCTCACGCAGATTAGGATCAGATGCTCCATCTGGATGTCTAAGTGAAGCTATCCGAGCGTCAGTTATATCATTACCGCGGTACCTTTCAAACGGTCCATAACAATCATTGTGAGTAATGTCTAAATCATGAAATGCATCACATTCACCCACAGCGCTACCGGGTCTGGACATTGATCTTTTGCAACTATCACATATTTTATCACTAGGTCTATATGCAGGTTCACTATATACTGATCCATCGCCGTGGTAATCTTCAGTATCTCTTACGTTACATAATGATAATGATTGAAATTGTGGTGCAATTTTCGATGCGGATATGTCATTTCCGTCTAAAACCCTACGGGACCCATAGAGTTCACTCAATCCTATAATATCATCTATTCTCGATCGGGAGGAAGGTAAACTCTGATGTGGAATATCTGGTATTGGATTATCGCATTGGAAATTTTCTGGAAAGAATGCCATTGCTTGTCTCAAGTAGGCTTCATGTCTAATTTGTCTCTCAACTTCACTATACAATGATAAAGTATCCGTAAAAGTAGAGGCTACTGTTAAATTTTCTTGGCTTAATATCCTCAAAGGATGGTCTTCACAACCATCTTGTTCCATATCTGGGTAAGGATTATCTGTTAATCCCATACAATAGGCTATATCTTCTTCTGTAACTTGAAGACAACAATCTTGCATAGGAACTGGTTCTAATGGTTCTTCTACTTCAATTATTTCTAAGATTTCATCTTCTTCATCCACTGGACCTCTACTCATACCATGTTGGTCAATATCTCTACTATGACTTGAAACTAATTCGTCATCCATCCTTAATCTTTCTTTATATTTACTATCTAAGCTTTCCATAGATACTTCTCTACTACTAAGACTACTAGGTTGAATCAAGGGTAGAGCAGGAGGAATTTCTGCTAATTCTTCACTATCATCATCTTCATCTGGTTCGTTTTTCGGAACACTTTTAGAGTTACTTGGTTTTCTTTGTAAGCTATAATCTGGTGGACCAATATTCTCTTCTTCTATAGTCATGCCTTTTGTGCCCTGTTTTAAACCCGTACGTATTGTTGATTCCTCAACATGAATCCTTCTAGCTGACTCTTTCATTAACTCCATTCGATGTAATTCAGGTTCATCAGGCATTCTTAAGTTAGGATCTCTTTGAACTGGTTGAGCTTTATGACTTGGAGAATTGTGCCTTGATTTATGAATTTGAGATGTTTGATTTTCCACCCATTTTCTTATCATATTCTTCTTATGATTATCCATGTACCCATACCCTATATTTTCACTTGCATGTGTACTTAATAAGCCGACTTGTAACGGCACCGAACTTGGCGGTACTGGTACTGATTCAAACTGTTGTGGTATTTTTGACTCTTGCATTGGCCCGTCAATCCAAGTTTCTCGTTTTTTATTTTGTGTCTCTTTAATTATGTGACGTGCTTCAACTAATTTAGACTTAGATATTCTAGGCCCATCAATCCATTGTTCATCGCTGTTATTTTTGCCGTCATCTGAAAATTGCTTGGGGAGCGTCTTCTTCATTGGTGTAGCTTTTGAGGCTGCAGAATGAACTGGTGATGATTTAGGGGAATGAGTAGGTTGTACAATAGTTTTTAAGGGAGATGATTTGGGCGAAGCATTAAATTTATGTATGGGACTTTTTTCCTCCACAACCTTTGAGAGAGATGATTTGTGCCTCTGCTCCGCTGCAGAGCCTCGTAAGGCTTTACTTAAAACACATCGATTGTCACCCGAATTAATGTGAGGAATGTAAACGGGTGGGTGTTCTCCATCAGTAGCATCGTCTAAAGGCCCGACATAAATAACAGTATCTGCAGACAAGTCACTGCTTGATGGATCAGGTTCGCTACTGCTTGGTTTAGAGGCATCTTCACCAGAACTGCCACCAGAGCCCGCATTGTTGTTTGAACTATATTTTACTTTCCTTCTTCGTAGCCTGTGGATTCTTGATGCTAACTGTAGTGTCGTGAGTGTGTCTGAGTAGTTTTGTACATTTGGCGACACATGAACAATCATGGCTGTATGACAAGTTAGAGAACCAAGGCATTCTTTCAGTACATGTGTGAGGTTGTGATCTCGGTATGGGAGATGCCGTTGACCATTGAATATGGCTAAGAGGATATTTCCTAACCCAGACAGAGGTATCCCACCATTAGTTTTTCCTCGTTCCGAGTTGCCTAAATCGATTAGATGTAGCCTGCTCCGGCCTCCAGCAACTGTAAACAAAACATATCTTTTTATTATGTATTACTATGTATAAGAATAAATAAAATGAAATGTCTATCTATCTTTGTCAATTTATGCTGCAGCACAAGTACAGTATTTGTTTTATTAAAGTTTTTTTTGTATTATTTTATTTATTTAATTGGTTTATTTTCCTCCATTTGTTTATCCAGTCTTAAGTGTTCTCTTATTTAGTCGAGTCTTAATTAGCACACAATACTAGAATATGAAATAATCGTTTTTCTTTTTTTTTCTCTGTCTGTACGGGTTTATCTTGAACAAAGTTAAATCGATTTTGACAGGTATTTCATATCACATAAGAGGAGTTTAGGAACGACATAAGTATTTTTTACCCAAAAATTGTTATTAATTAAGATTAACTTTTAATTTGCGAACAAAATTATACAATTCTATTAATTCCACAACATATCCCCTCGCCTGTATTTACTTGTTTAATTCATGCGATTGTAGGTTAAAAGACCAAAATCTTAAATAACATAGAGCATCCGAACAGAAGCCATTAAAAATATTTATTCCCAGACGAAAAGCTAAGCAAAAAGCACCTAGGTCTTATTGTGCCGTAAGAAAGTTACGAAAATATTTTCATGGTACTTTAGACTTTTAAAGTTTAAGAAGGCGTCTTAACGAATAAACCTGTTAGCATTAAAATTAACGAGGATCCTTTTCCTTTATGCAAACTCCTTTTCTTTCCAGACTTAAGATTTGAAGTCGTAATTACTTAAAGAAACAAATCAAGACTATTAAGTACCTACTACTCGAAGATTTATTGTCTAGAAATTCGGATATCAAGTAAATATTATCTCAAATACTATCTTCTTCTTTTCTCGTTGTACTTTTTGTTAGATTAAGATTTAGATAAGAGAGAATGAAATTCATTGAAAAAATTGACTTAAATATAAACAAATAACAAAAATTGAAGTCCTGTTTTTTTTAAATCATTGCCATTTTCTAATCTATGTTATATAAATAAACTTAGCACAAAACAAAAACAAAAAGTGCATATTTTAAATTTTTGTTTACCTCAATACGGGATAATCAAAAAACCGGAATGAAATCGACCCATTTCTTAAACGGATGGTGACTGGGGATGAGAAATGGGTCACATACGACAATATCGTGCG